>CM060962.1:13328199-13410699 GCA_030765045.1 Tenodera sinensis | reverse complement strand
TTTTCTAATAGACTCTGCTATGTTGTCAGTGTGGCCTGTGCGTTTATTGAGCTGAGTGAAGTTTTAGTGTTATTGTTTGTATTAATGTAGCGTAAAATGTAAGTACTCGAGTTGTGTAGGGCTGAGAGTGAGGTGTGTCACCAGCGACTCTCCCCAAGCTGCAAGGACACGTGCGTGCAACCGCACCACTGCCTTCTAATTGTGCCACACATTCTTGGTGCGTTTTCTAAGCTTTGCGAGAACTATACAGCAGTTTGGAATTTATAGATAGCACTAGTGCCAGGTTTCACATGGCTTGCAGTCACTCTTGTCCTCTATTGTTCTGCATTCTTGTAGTGATGATGGTTTGAGTGTAGACAACTTGAAGCTAGCTGTCTATGAATGCATAGGCCGGACATTGGCATATTATTGCCACATAATCTCAAACTGAATGCTCCGTTCTATAATGTCCATATATACGAGAGTCAAATTGAAACGGGGATTTATTTTCCATAAGTGAGTTTCACGTGTAACCGGCGTGTGACTTCGACAATATTATTCGTTGGTATAGTTTTTTGCAAAACATGATGACCCTAAAAGAAGCCACTGGGGTTGTAGTCATTAGCAAATAAAAGGCGAGAGGCAATGCACCCTTTATACTTTTAAACCTCAAAGCTTGTAAACCCATACTTCAAAGTAACTTGACCTTTGGCAGAGGGCCAGGGCCAGGGCCGTCATGTTTTGAAAAAGAGAAATAGAACTATACCGGGTGGAAGGGAAGTCATTACATGAATTTAAACCAGTGATAGATATCGGTATTTGGAACACATTTTGTATCTTACGTTTTTGTCTGTGACCATTTCCTACAGAGATATTTTAGTTTTGTCGAAAACAAGCTGGCAACACTGCAGAATGTGCGGGTGTCACTTTCCCTAGCTCAGTACATAAACAAACACAGTAACGGTGCGTCTTGAAAACAAACTCATACTCAACCTTGTACTTCCGTGTTTACTGTGCGAGTGTAGGCCAATCACAAGCGTTAGCTTCCAAAATATTTTACGAAAGCGAAAGCGCCCGATCTGTTACATATACAAACCAGGTAATTTCCCTGACCAATCTCAACGCAACGTTGTCGACTTACAGCACGTCTGAAAGAACAGCTCGGAGTATTCCTTCACTACTTTTAAGTGATTAGTTATTTCGAAACCCTGTGTGATGTCCCATAATTACTGCCGCAGTTATGTCAGAAAGAGGTTACTCTACGCATCTTACAAGTAACAAACTGCTATCTTCGTACATTCTTGTGGAATTACGCATCCAATTTGGATTCTTCGAAATAGGCTGATCAAGGAACAAAATGCAATTCGACATTTTTGTTTGAAATGCTTCTATGAAATACATATTAGAACAGGCATCGGCAAACATGTACTCAATGAGGTATCAGTATAACGTCTCAACATGCAACCCGCAATGCACATGACGTAATGTAGAACAGGGGATGGCATTGACCTTCGTTCAGTGTCAGTGCTGGACTCGCTCGCTACAGAGTACAATAAGGAATAGTACACATACTTGAATCCAGCTACGAGTGGTCAACGATACTTTAGGTAGGCCTTGATATTTGAGCAATATATTTCAATTCACTTCTATTTGCAATGTACCATGAAAATCTAGTGATATATCACAAGTAGCCACTCTCAGGATAGCACGCAAATTAACATCTGTCAATCGCGATACAAGATTTTTTTGGATTCAGTTTCTTTCCTTCTACATATTTCTTAAATGCTTGAGATAATTCTGTCCCTGTTGTATGTTCCCTAAGTGGAATGACTTCAAGCAGATATTATTGTATCGAGAGGTTGTTAGTGACTCCACGAGTGAAAATTACCAATTGTGATGTGTCAACGTTGTCAGTGCTTTCATCCAACGCGAGAGAAACGGCTATAAATTCATGGACCTCGGTTTGTAGTCTTTTTTCGGCTATTTCTGCTATTTTATATATCCTTCTCTGTATGGTTCGTGGTCATAATGCAATATTATTCAAAATATCATATTGTTCAGGGCAAATTATGTTGGCAACTTTACTCTCACATTTTTTATGAAATCTCCATCACTAAAACACCTCAGTGACTGAGCAATCTCCAAAGCAACAGCATAGCTGGCGTGAAGTTGTTTATCAGTTGTAATATTTGAATTAATATTAGGTGTATTATCTGAATATTACTCTTTGAGCTGTTGCAGTTGGTTCGTCCGATCTAGATCTGAAAAAAAATAAAATGAATAAAGGACACTACGTCAGTGTTATGCTACTTTAAGGGACACTGGGAGTGAAATTTTGGTCAAAATTGTCAAAAAGTCGAAAATTGTTTTTTACCTTAAAATGTTCCCGGAACACCGGTGCATTTGGATCAGCTAACATTTTTCATATCCCCCATTCCATGTGGTCATTACGGCCCAGTGCTCTTCCCTTAACGTACACAGGATGCTCCTATATAAAAGCCTGTTTTTCTCAAAACTACATTTCTGCACATTCCAAAGGAAGGTCGCGCCTGAGTTTTGCTTCAAATTCAAAGAAAATTTCCAAAAGTATTCATAAATAGCAGATAAACAAAACAATGCTTCAATATTGATGCTATCATTAACATGAATTCCAAAAGCATTTTTTTGTATGAAAAAATCAATATTTTTTAAGATTAAATTTTCTTTGTTATTAAAAAAATATGTACAGCATAATCAGCAAACGTATTTGAAATATCTCTTCATATAATTGTTACCCATGTTTTAGAGTATCAGTTCTGACAATATAAATGAATTTTGAAGTCAATAGACGCGAGCTCTATTTTGAAAATGTGCCAATTAAATTCATACAATAATGTATATATCCTAAACGAATTATCCAATTTTAATGAAATTTGGTGTACCACCTATTCTCATATAAATAAAAACACAGTAAAAATTTCAGAAAAATCTATCAAAAAATGTGGAACTTTCAAATTTCACTCCCAGTGTCCCTTAAATCGTGGTATAAATTTATGAATACATGCTTGTCTATAATTGTATGGTGATCTTATGACATGTATCATAATGCCGCTTGATGTTCCATTGATGAGTGCCTTTTTGAACTTTAGAGCACAACAAACACCTTACGTTCCTTACATGATGAGAGAAGGAATCATCAAAGTGCTATTCTAGATATCAAATTTAATAGACCAGGAATAATTACATGCGCTCTAAAGCGCAGAAATGTATCTTTAAGTCTTAGTATTAAATTACACTTTGACAGACATGTTTAGAAGTGCAGGTAAATACGAGAGGACAGTTCGCCCGTGATCGGTCGGTGTGTATGCAGTGCCAGTTAAGGCTGCGAGGGAGGGGGAGGGGGAGGCAGAATAAGCGCTGCCCCTGACACGTCATAGTTGCGAGGCCTCATTGAGTACATGTTTGCCGATGCCTGTATTAGAAGGAATGTAATGACTTCCCTTCCATCCTGTATGTTCAGTATAGCGCATCTTGCTGGGTCACTCCTATCAGCTCTCGGTGGTAGGCAGTACGCCATGAGCGAACGGAGATACGCATATCTGTTTTACAACACATCATAATCAAGTGCCTTGCAAGAGAAGTGGTAAAACCCAGTGACATTTTGTGAAGACTTCAAGCCCACTTTGATGGGTCCACCATCTCAAAGACCCGAGTTTATGCATGGCATAAAACTTTTGTGGGAGATGATATACTGCCGAAAGTGAAACCCATTACTGAAGGCCGAGAACGAGCATCTCAGGGAAAATTATTCAGGACGGTTGTGACATTATTGAAGGTCCTGAAGGCGGCCGAAATTGCTTACACAGTTGGCATAAGCTATGGCAGTGTTCACACAATCATTCATGATGAACTGGGGGCTTGCACGAAGTCTCAGCAATGGGAGCCATGCCTCCTCAGAGAGAACCTGAAAAATGTTCCGATGGAAACCTCTCAGCGGCATCTAGTTCTTCATGAAAGAGAAGGCAATGAGTTTCTGGATAGTATTCTCATCTGTGGTGAGACTTGGATGCATCATTAGGTCAGGGTTTTGGCAACGACGGTCCAGAGGACTTCGTGCGCAGATCGCTC
Organism: Tenodera sinensis; assembly: GCA_030765045.1. Lineage (NCBI taxonomy): Eukaryota > Metazoa > Arthropoda > Insecta > Mantodea > Mantidae > Tenodera > Tenodera sinensis. The sequence continues at coordinate 13,406,613 of CM060962.1, read as the reverse complement.
AACACCCGCCCTTCTTCCTTCGGGGAAGACGGAATCGCAGAGTTAAATAAACGCTGGCAAAATGTATTTCTGTTGCTGGAAGTTATGTAGAAAAGTTATATTAATTACACTAGCGGACCCGACAGACGTTGTCCTGTTCAAACGTTGTGTATCCTAAAATTACACAATTGTATGAATAAACTAACATGTCACTGCGAAAGAAACAAAAATGAAAACGTCACTAACACCGCGAATTTCGGTTCTTCTGTGGTTTAGAAGTCGCCATTGCGCATTCTCTGTTTGCTGTAGTTACGTGATTATATTACTGTATAAGAAAACGTACTAAACACGGTGGGTGGGGGGGTTCGTGGGTTCCAGGCTGTATCTACAATGGACATCACAACACCCCTAAGTAATTACTTCATTCTCTTTAATCTGAACAACGTGCTTTAGCTTATATTGTAAACAGTGAATCATAAGAATGTTAAGAACGCACGCTCGCCTCGCCTCGCCTCGCCTCGCTCAAGTGTTTTGTTATGATCAGTATGTACTAATTAAACGCAACGGAGCCATGTTGCAGTGGTACTTGCTTATTACTTGGACGGGAAATGCTGCATTGCTTTATTTATCTGTCCTATTCATCTATCTCCTTTGCTTTTATAATGGTTAGTATCATTTGTTGTATAACGTCCCTATGGTTGTTGGCTCTCTAGCACAATTTACACAATGTATATTGTTTAATTACACTTGAAAAGCGTGCTTCAATAAATAATAATATATTAAATTAGTAGGTTAAGCAGATTTTTATAGAATGAAGCATATACGGAATGTCCCAAAACTAGACCGACAAACTTTGGGAACTGACAGATAGCATTATTTTAAACACTTTTTGTTAAGGAAAGTTTTTTTTGCTGCAGTGCTTCGTTTAAGGGGACCGGGTAGTGATTTGGACTCAAAAAGTCAATTTTTTGTTTTTCACCTTTAAAAAAAGTCGAAATCTTCCTCTTCAAAATGATGTATACATTGTAAGGGTACCGGCATGTTTAAGGCTTTAAATTACCCCATTTAAACATGGCGGAGTGCTGGGCCGCGCTGGGTAAAGAGGGCTTCAGAGATGACACTTTTCTTTAAATGTAGTTTTCTGTAACTTGACATTTTTCAAACTCAGGTACATGTTTTTTCAAAACCATTGAACCTATTTGAATGAAAATTTTACGGTAGTTCCAGAAGCATGTACTCTACTAAAGTAACCCATTGTTATCGGAAAAATCCAAAACAGAAAATTAAAAAAAGTATTTGTGCAAAAAAAATTTACTTTTTTTTTTTACAAAAGTTAAATATTTTTCTTCTGAATATAGCCAGAGATATTTAAGTGAATTTAGGTTAACAGTTATGAATACACATTGCCTAGTGCACTACAAAAGTTTCAACACATATGCTTGAATGTTGTAGAAGGAATTTGTACCGTTAGTACTATATATATTATATTTTTTCAAAAACATGTTATCAGTTTTTGCCTTATTACATGGACATTTTAAATATTTGTTTTGATGTTCTCTATATCAATGTAATCACAATGAATCAATAAATATTCATCCCAAATTAAATTTTGATCTGAGCAGCAGGCGCTTAGATATCCTCAACTAAAGTTATGTTTTGAAATACTGAAATCGTGTACGAATCACTACCTTGTCCCCTTAAGCGCTAGACGAGTTAATGTCATAGATTGCTGCCTCCTGCCCAGTTTAAGTATTTACGGCAAAATTAACAACGTAAATTAGTATTGCATTTAGCTTAGTAAGGCACACAATCTTAATCCAAGAAACAAACACAGAACACATGAACAAAACACAAACGTCTCATTGTTTACAGTTAATTACAGCTTTACTATTCAAAACTAGACCCACAAACTTTTAAACCAGAGAAATGGCTGGTGTCTTTGCGAGAGTACGGCAGAATAGGGCACACCGATGCACTTTGTGTTAATCGCAATGGGCGTGCGTTCCAGCATTTACTTTAAACTGTAAAGCTGTGATTAACTGTAAACATTGAGCTGTTTATGTTTTGTTTATGTGTTCTGTGTTTGTTTCTTGGATTAAGAGTTTGTGCCTTACTAAGTTAAATGCTTTGCATTGTTGATTTTAGCGTAGATGCTTAACTGTGTGGGAGGCAGTGATCTATGACATTAAGTCGTCTAGCGCTTAAAAGAAGCACCGCAGCAAAAATATTTCCTTAACAAAAGTGTTTAAAAGAGTGTTATCTATCAACTCCCAAAGTTTGTAGGTCTAATTTTGAGACACTTGTATATATACTTATATTTGTGTGGTATGTTTCTATTTCTCTATGAAGCTTGTTTTCTTTTGCTAAGCCAAGAGTGAAGTGAATGATTGTAACGTTTGCTGTGCAGTTATGGAGTTGTGATGGGAGTGGGGACTGGACTGGTGAGGGAGACCTCTAGCCTCATGCTGGGGCATTACTTCAAGAGACGGCGGGAGTTTGTTGAAATGGTCGTGCAGGCTGGTGGAGGAGTAGGAATTGCTCTTTTTTCTGTTTTCTACAAAGAAGCAGTAGGGTGAGTTTCATTTGCATTTAAATAACTCCATAAGGCTGCTTAAGCATGACAGCAGCATGTTAACTTTTATTAGGGGGTGCATTTAATATTCAAGCTTTCATTTACACCATTTGCGTCACTGTCTACAAATACAACATTTCTTATTTATGTAGTCACATGAAAAGTCAAGATCTCATAATATTAAGTGTAGGTACTGCAATATATGATTCTTATACACGACCATCAACAGCCCTTTTAATTTCACCCACAAAAAATACTTCACATAATTAAATGTAGGTATAAAAATAGAAGATGTCACACCACTGAAAAGAGTTGGAGTACCTACCCCTATGACATTTCCGTTTTATTGTAGTGTTTTGTGCACACCTTTGTCTAAACTAACATTGTGATTTTTACAAATGTAAACATATCAGTATTTCGGCTTTTGTCCAAGTAACTAAGCAATATGTAAATTCTGAAGTTTCAGGATCGTATTAGTAGGATCAACTACATGTTTAAGGAACCCAGTATCACCATCTCCCATATTACTTAGGAAGACTTTAGGCTTGAAGTGCGGAGTGCGGTGCTGTTTGCGCTTTCCGCGGTAACAAGCCTAGAGCAGTGAAAGAACTTGCAATAAACTGGGTAACCTCCTCTCGCATATCTCGTCGCGAGGAGATGATGTTGCTTCGCTTGCGAATTGGCCACTGCACTTTTACGCATGGTTACCTTTCCAAACGGGACTCTGCTCCTCTTTATCCTTTTGTCCGTCACGTGCTGCTAGAGTATTTCCCTAGCGCACCTTCGAGACTCTCTGCAACTGCCTGTCAGTCTTGCAGAGGTCCTGGCGGACGATAAACAAGCGGTCGAAAGACTCTTGATGTTCCTAGTAGACAAACACGAACCTGAGGATTTAAAGCTTTAGATATTTAAATTGTGTACTTTTTAATTTTAAATTCTGATTTTGCTTCTTTGTTTGGTATGATTATGTTTATTTGATTTTTGCTAGTATTCTCATTTTATATTGAAGTTTTTGCCATGGTCAGTTTTTAAGGATGCTGATGACCAAGTAGCTGAATGCCCTTAAACCAAAATTAAATTATTACATGTTTGAGAAATAAAGTGAGAAAAATATTTGCTGTAAATCTTATATGAGAAAGAGTTTGCTGTACCACCCTGTTACACTAAATTCTTAAGTTGTACTGGATCCATATTAATGCTTTTAGCACACATACAGAGGTGCCAAAAGATGTATACACTTTACAGGAGATATCTATTTAATATATTTCAAAGTTAGATTGAAAAACAACAGTAATGTGTAGTATGATGTTCTGTGACTGACATACATTATGCCAGTGTTGCTATGTGACAGGTAAATCAACAAAAAACAAAACAATATCGTATTATGTGTAAGCAGATGTGACTCATATTGCATTTTGCTAGAGTTGTTACACCAAAATGGAGGCAAGATTATCGTTTGAACAGCGGAAGGCAATTTTGAAGTGGTATTGGAAAACCGAGAATGTTGCAATAGGGATGTATGTACAGAACAGAACTACCAACACGGGTAACAATTGCATGCATTTGAGACTGATTGCACTACAGGCAATTCCATACTTATCAAAATAAAACACATCTTGTACCCCAAATTGATTATAACACATTAAATATGAGAAAAATACACGCTTTTTGGGAATTATTCTAAACGAGAACCTAAAGTGGAAGAACCATATTGAAAAGTTAGCTTCTAAATTGAGCTTAGCTTGTTACTTACTAAGATGTATTAAAAAGGAAGTAAACTTAAATAGCCAAGGGAATGTTTATTTTGCAAGTTTTCACAGCTTAATGTGCTACAGCATAATTTTTTGGGGAACATTTCAAAGAAGAGAATACTCAGCTAGACCAGTGAACCACTATTCCATTTAAAATCTACTGAACTCAAACATCAAAGATGCCATCCCACCCAATAAAAAATCTGGCATATACCAAATTGAATGCAGTGACTGTAATGAAGTGTATATAGGAACAGTTTAAAAACATAAAAAACAAAGTTAGACAAATCAACAGTTGGCTCTCACTTTTGGACAAAAAATCGCAACATAAAGCCAGAACCAAAACTCCTCAAACAATAATGGGAAAACAAGAGCTGTCCACGTGGGAACAAATCTTCATTTTCAAAAATAGAAACAGAGTATTCAATTTGGACATCCCCAGAAGGGTATTTTCAGCAAGTTCCTTGAACCACCACCAGAGGAGATCTCAGAGGAAACGTCATCCACACCAGGGAGAACCAGTCAGCAATGTCCGGTTGATAATGGAGGAAAGTCAGCCTCTCAAACATGTTCTGGGAAATTCTGAACTAAGTGTTGTGTAGTGTTATTAATAAACTCACCTTTTTGGTTTAATTAAAATAAAAAGCCAGTATTATGTTTATTGTTCTCATCTTGGAATACGTTAAAAGGTGACACTAATAATATAATTTGAATAAATCTAGACATTTCCTGTAAACAAGTACAAAATAAACATTCATAAACTCATATGTTTGAGCATTTAATGCAAGCAGTTTTAAATAGGCCTACCATTTTTTTTAAATTATACATTTTTCATTATATCCTATACTCTGCAGAATGCTTTTTATTGATAAATGTGTTCAGCAAGTACACAGTAGTTTATGGCAATTCTGTCTGAGAGTATTGATTTATGTTATATCAATGTACTTATCTAAACCACAAGCCATTGAATTCTGCCTAGTTAAGCCAAAATACCATAACTCCATTACAGTGTCTTGGATAAACTGATAGTAAGCAGAAGGTAGTATGAGGAATTCCTGCCTAAAATAAATTAGAATCAATTCAAGATTAAAATGGAGTTAAGGTGGTTTTGCTTACACAGACAGGGTACCTGATGGCCTTGTTGTGTCCTGACTCAGTGTTACTACCAACCAGCAGAAAGCTGGGCTGGAGACTCGGCCTGCAAGCAGTCACTGGCGTCTTGGCACTTTCCTTCTTCCTGGGCATCCTGTACCGGTCAGCAACACTTTATCATCCACAGCGCAGAGCCATCCTTCACCTCAAGAACCAGCGCAAGAAGGTCAAGGAAAAGAAAGGGCATAACACAAACACTCATTCAGAGAAACCACCTCTACTCGACTTCTCACCTCTTCGACTTCGGACTGTTCAGATGCTCCTACTTGCATCGTCAACTGCTGCATTGGGACTGTACACGCCTGTCTTCTACTTGGTAAATACACAACTCTGTTACATATATCATCTTAACCTGTATATTTTAGCCCTAGTTGCATTTCAAGTATCTATAGACCTCTACACAGGATGTCGGTCTGGGTGGCTCAGTTGGTTAGACGCTACTGATCCTACAGTCGCGGGATCGAACCCAGACGAGGCCAGTGGTTTTTAAGTGTGCTTAAAAACGACAGCTCCATGTCAATAGATTTACTGGCATGCAAAAGAACTCCTGCGGGACAAAATTCCGGCACACCGACGACGCTGAAGTGATCCTAGCAATTGACAGTGTTGTTAAACAACAAACCTTTTTTTTTTTTGTATACAGAGTGTTTCAAAAGGTTACTGAAAAACTTAAGGAACAGAAAGAGTAGACAGAATAGAGTAACTTTTGACTAGAAACCCATGTTCCCAAACACGATCCCAAGTCAGTACCGTTTACTGTTTTGCATTACCGTTTTTTATTACCGTTCTGCATTTCAAAGCCATTTTTTGAATCTGATAGGTGATAAACAGATATTTTGTGTTGAATTCGAAAATAATTTCCATTTTCTCCCATCATGTCAGGTTTTCAAGATATTCATAAATAACAGAAATAAAATTTAAAATTTGTGAAACGTAATAGAAATTACTTTCAACAAGAATTTTGTATGAAAAACTAGGCCATAATTATAATTTGTTATTTGCCACTAATTAATAATAATTATAAGCACATTCATAACCTTACCTCAATATTGCACTTCAAATTTTCTCCTCTTTGACCTCCTCGCATATTGTTCAGAGCAATCTGTTTTTAACATGCAACAATAGTCCACCATCATGTGAACACTCCACTTCCCTTGATACCTCATTTCCAAATTTGTATACCCTGGTGAAATCTTTCACCCTATTCCTCACCAAAATCTCCTAAATTATCAGGGAAATAATTTAGATGGGAATGAAGAAAATGTATTTTGACACTCATGTTACGACCAAATTGTTTGAAATTTTGTAGCATCACTTTCACTATGTTAACATAATTTTGGTCTTTTTTATTTCCAAGGAAATTAAAAAAGCATTTCTGAAAGCATTCCAGGCATCCTTCACTTCTCAACTCATAGTATTCTCGAACTGACTGTCCACCAGTTTTCAAATTTGTGCACACACAAATACAGCAGCTTTAATTTTTTTCATTGAATAATGAAGGAAATGTAACATAAAGGTATTTAAAGTACTCACTTTCCTTATCTAGAGTTTTCACAAACTGTCTCATTAAACCTAATTTCTCATGGTGAGGTGGTAACAACACTTTTGAGGGTTCAATAAGAGGCTCACTTTTTATCTTTTTTTTTTTTTAATTTTTGTTAAATTAGTCCTACATGGCCACTGTTCCCTTTCCCAGTGTACTGACCTAGCTCTGCTATTCTTTTCAAATAAGAAACAAGGATATTTTGTGAAACCAGCCTGCTGACCAAGTAACACTCCAATAATCTTGAAATCTCCATAGGCTAGCCATTGATGGTTTTCGTACTGTAGTTTTTGTAACAAAAATTTAACATTTTCATGTGTCTCCTTTAAAAGAAAAGAGTGGGCTATAGGAATGGAAGGCTGAATATTTCCATTATGAAGCAAAACACCTTTAAGACTTGAAGACTTGAATCTATGAAGAACCTCCACTCTTTGGAATTATAACCTTTGTTATAACTTTGAAGACAGCAGGGATGTCTTGGCAATACACCAAATTTCCTTCTTCAGCAAAAAAGGGACAAGTTCCTTCTCACAATGCCTGTACCATGAAAAATATGTACCCTCAGTCAATACTTCCTTTTCTTTTCTTTTAAACTAAAACCTAAAAGTTCTGCGGATTCTTTAGGCTCATTTAAATCCCTCATTAAATCATTAAGCTCACTTTGATTAAAAGATCTATCCTCATCAGAATTTTCTGTTGCATAAGTATTATCCACTAGAGATTCAGTTTCAGTGTTACTGGATGCAGATGGCAATGTATCTGATACTGTAGATAAACATCTCCAAAAATACACATTGCATGTCTTATCGCCATGACAAATTTTTGTACATCCCCTAGGACAGATATAGTTAAGAGATTTTAATAAATATAAAAAATATAAAAATATAAAATATAAACATAGTAGCAGTTATATTATTTTACATTTTAAGTAATAAAGTTGAAATTATAAGCTGTTGATTTTTCTAACAAACAATAAGCACGCAGTAATATTACTACAGTACGTGTATTACAAAAAATATTCAAAACATAAAATTTGAATTGCAAAAAATTCTGACGTGGTGTGCGAAAATGGACTTCAGTTTTGCAATCAGTGTGAAAATGTGATTCAGAAACGCTCATTAACTTCAAAAAAGCAAAATCCATGCAGAACGATGTATTCTGTTAAGCCATAATACACCTTATTATGCACAGGGTTCAGTGTAATATGTTACAAAACATGTTCAAACACACCACTAGCAAGACATTGCACTGTCAAATAAAGCTTTGGCACACTTACTTAAATGCCCCAGGCATGTGCAAAGGTTTGCCAGATGCCACAGCTATTCTGGCTATTAGTGTTTCTGGATTGTCCACAGGTGTCTGATACACCACAGCTTTGATATGCCCTCAAAAGGTGTACCACCACATTTTGATGTCAACATGTGGCACCTCCTAGATCGTAAACATCCTTAATGTTGGATCGGAAGAGGAGGACCACTTGCATGGCCACGCCATTCCCTGGACTAAACACCACTTGATTATTTCTTTTGGGGGCATATCAAAGCTGTGGTGCATCATACCAGTGTACAATCCAGAAACACTAGTAGCCAGTATAGCTGTGGCATATGGCGAACATTTGCACATGCCTGGGGTATTCAAGCAAGTGCACCAAAGCTTTATTTAACAGTGCAATGTCTGTATTCAGTGTGGTGGTGGTGTGTTTGAACATCTTTTGTAACCTATTACGCTCAACCCTGTGCATAATAAAGTGTATTACGACTTAACAGAATATCATTGTTACTGACTCGGGATCGTGTTTAGGAACATGGGTTCCTGGTCAAAAGTTACTCTACTCTATTTACTCTTTCTGTTCCTTAAGTTTTTCAGTAACCTTTAGAAGCACTCTGTATATGCAGCACTTAACAATGTTGTAAATTTCAAGCTTTTCTTTTATGAGCCAGGCAAATGAGTGTCAGCACATACTTCAATATTTAACAATGCTACAGTAGAGTGCTACATAAGAACTACAAAGTGCATTAGCACAGAAATTGCATTCCAATTTGATATATAAATAACTTTTTATTCACCTATATTGTTGCAGCTAATATTACATGAAAGTCCAAGAATAAACATTTGCACGTGTTACATAATAAAGGTCTGGTCAGAAATAACATTTTGGTTAAAGAACACATGAGTGAAAAGCTTACAGTAAGTCAACAGTAACTTTACTAATACAACTTAAACGAAATATATTTTCCTTTTTCTCATATGTTAGAACTCTTCTGCCATAAAATTATGACGTAACATACACTGCAGCAGTCCCATAAATCTAGACCCACAGAAAACAAAACCATTGCAATTGTTGTACCCACTTAAAGTGTTCATCACTGTACTCCCGGCATGAAATGTAACGAACCACACTTTTTTAGTACTTTTTGAATCTAACTTGCAAATGTTTGCTGATATGCACACATGGTGATTGACAATGTCCCAGATGTTGACTCTGAATGACCTTAGATTTCAATTTTTCCACTGAGTAGAAGAAGGTTTGGGCTGCACCGTGACCGAGTGTTAGACTATTCACCTCTCACCAAACTGGCCTGGGTTCAATCCCAGGTGACTGCATGTGGGATTTATGGTGGACAAAGCAGCACAGGGGCAGGTTTCCTCCATGTTCTTTGGTTTCCCCCGCCATCCCAATCTACCAGAACTCCATCTTTATTCCACGTTTCATCAAGGTCACCATCTGTGGTGCCATGTTAAACACTACCAAAAAAAAGATGGTCTGGATTCCTTGTAGAACATCCTATAAGTACTTACCATCTAATTCATTGCCTGGAATTATTTATAAAGTTACCATCGTGCCATTAGTGTATAATCTACCAAACACACATCAGGAAGTCTCCTGTGTTTCTTGTAATATATTCTGGTATTTTATGATGATAAAGGGATAACAATAGGGGTGTCATTCTTACACGAAAAGATCAAGCTAGATGGCTCCGGGTACTCTCTGAGAATCAGGCCCCAGGCCCAATTCCCATTGGACCAGCCACCTTGATCTTGGGTTTTCTCATGGTTTTACCAGGTTAGTTGCTAAACGCTGGGGTTCATTATGTACTTTTTTTTGAGTGGAGGAAAAGTCCATTTATGAACTTCCACTGTGATGGAATGCACGGCAGGGAGAGTGGGTTTTGCCGCTATGGAGCTGCCCACTAAAAGACCTCCGCAGGATGGGAATGATGCAGGATGTGGAAATGATACTCTAGGGAGAGGTTAGAGCAGTTCCCCATAGAACCTGTGTTATTTGATTAAGAAATGTGGCGCTGCCCCCTGATGGGCAGAAGTGGATGAAAGGTTAAGTCCTAGGCTACAGCCATGACATGCAGCGCTAGAGGTTCAAAGGTGACAGTGAATAACCAAAGGTTAAGGAGACTTATGGTGAGTCAATAGATGTCTTTACTGAATCCAAGACTTGAAGAGCTCTGCAAAGTCAGTCGATGGTTTGGGTGTCTTCCGCCTGGCAGTTGGTTGTGCTTGGTCCATGATGGGTCTGAGCTGGAAGTATTCAGCTTCCACGGCTCTCAGATTGACGTTGATGGTGTCCAGGTGGAGATGAGCTGTGTCAACGATGGTCCAGTGATGGACTGCTGTCATGGTCCAAAAATCTTGTAGATGGTTTGCCAGGTTCAGAAATTCTGAACTCTGAACTCTGCACCCTAAATGGCAGCACGTAAATCCCGAATTTCTTAACTGAGCATATCAGCTGTGGCGGTATGTGTAGATGATTTGGGTGTTGGCATAGGCTGTGGAGATGCCTGTTTGTCTGCGCTGGCTGATGAAGGTGGCGACATGCTTCTGGCAGAATGAGGTGAGACTGGAAGCACCGCAGTGGTGGCACCTTGGCAGCACAACATGTCACTAACGGCATAGCAGCAGCAGCAACATGAGCTGACTTCAGTGCAAAGCTGCTGCCCCAACAACCGGCTGGACCGGCTGAATGCCAAACCAGCTTCTAGTTTCACATGCCCTGTTCTTCTAAACAACATTTTAATCTCTATATTTTAATGTTTGTGGATTACACTTAAAATATCAAATTACAGCAATATTTTATATTATACAATAATGAAATTGTGAGATTAACTTAATCCCAGAACATGATTTGAACTCATGATACTTAAGGTAGAACCAGAACTAAAAAATTCAATGCCATAGCTGGGATTTGAACCACAGATCTTGCAGGTCATTTAAAAACAGAACATAAAACCTGGGATTTAAAGCACTTATAAATTGTAAGTCACCATTGGGGAATGTAACCTCAAACATGAAGTTGAGATTCCATGTGGTCTATTAGGAAAATATAAGTGTTGGAGAATGTAATGTCATACGAGCATGCTGCCATGGTAGTTCAGTGAATAGGGTACCTATGCATATATCTGAAGGCCCGTGGTTCAAATCCCGGGTATGGCATTGAATTTTTCAGCTCTGATTCTACTTTTCAAAGTTTACCTACACATGGTTTGTGTGTGTTACAACAATCAATTATTATCAATGATTGAGCTTATAAATGATAAGTATGATACTTAATCTTACTGCACTTCAAGATACAGAAGATCAGTTGTATGTAGGTACACAGTTGTCCTACAGATCCCTCTGTAACCCAGGTTCAATGACACAACTTATTGGTACTGCATAAACACCTCTGTACTGTGAATCCTTTGATACATTTTTAAATATACCATGAACTGCATCTCTTTAAACTTATTACCAGTTTACTAAATAATTTGATTCAATTATACTTTGCCATCTCTGCAAATATTGGTTTATGCTTTAAGTTATTCAAATTAGATTTAGTTCATGTGTTGGGTTTGGCACTTCATTTGTGGTAGATAAGATTTATGACTTCTTGTTTAATACGGTATAACATAATATTACAATATTATAATGTTTTACCTTGTGGAAAAAGCAGCCAATGACAATAAGAGGTTGGTTTGATGATAAATGTCACACTGTAGTGTAGCTTAGATACTGTAACATTTTAAAACCATTGAATGAGTGACAACAATCCTTTTAATGACATTAGTTACATATTTGATTATCCTTATTTGTATTTAAAAGCTCTGATGTATACCTTCTATGAAATTCAGATAACTGTATCTTATTTAAAGATAATCAGAGACCAATAGCTTTCTTCTGTTTGAACTTTCTCATACTAAATACCATCAAATAAAGAATTTGTACAAGGATATGACAACAAAAATGTTCAGTAAGTCAAAGGAAATTTATTGCAATTACTCCACCTCAATTATTAATTTATTTGAAACTGCCTAGGGAAACAAGAAATATCCTGGATGCACTGAAGTTGGTGTTTGTCATTAACCCTCCGTCGGGCGCAATATATCTGAGAGATACCTCTCCTGCTTTTTTAAACAATATGACGCAACTGTTTATGCGAAATTAATGAAAGTCATTGTAGCTTCCTAAAACACACTGTAGCACTTCCTAGTTCATTATTGGCCAGCTGCTTGTTGTTTCGTTCGATTATCAAGCAAAAGTATCTGTGAGATACATTGCGCCCGCTCATGTACCTCATTGTTTCTGTGGTCTTTTTTTCTGCTGGTCACGTTTACACGTCCCATAATGTCTAAGAAGCAAGAAGTGTTCAATCTGTGTAAACCTAACAACCTACAGAAAACTCTGGCAATACTCTGGGATGAAAATGAAGATAATAATGAAGATTTTGTTGATTATAAAAGTGACACAGATTGCGAAGCTGCGACAGAAGTCCATGATGAAGATTCTTCAGGTCCTTCTACTGAAAATAAGTGCAAAGTTTGCAAGACTTGCCCTGTAGAGTCAAAAAGGAAGCGACTTCCAAGATATTGCTGCAAGAAATGTGAAATGTACTATTGTTTAGAGCATGCCAGACAGGTTTGCAAGAAGTGTGCTGAGAATTTGCAGTGAAAACTCTCAAGTATATTACAGACACACGCACATACAATTTAGTTCAAATAACTGATTAATTGTAATTATTCTAAAAGAGTCTTCCGGGCTGATTTGCCGTGGTCTGCTGGAGTAACTTGGTCCAGACGTTTCGTCCACTACCACATCCCAGACAGTCAACGCCTCAGACGCAACTGTACCTTCACCAAGAAGACTTCGACCACGCCACCGATGATGTCCACCGCAGTAGTGGACGAAACGTCTGGACCAAGTTACTCCAGCAGACCATGGCAAATCAGCCCGGAAGACTCTTTTAGAATTTCAAACACCGGCCGTGAAAGCCTACGCCTACTCAATTGTAATTATGTTTATAATTTCATAAAAACTGATGATGTTTATTGTTAACTTTATGTTCAAATATAAGAATAATTACCCTTTCACATTTTGTACATTCGCAGTATTAGTTTATTTTCTGCAACTTACATAACTCATGCTTTTGAAATGTAGTATGATGTACTGTAATACTTTGAAAATAAAATTTGGTATATAAAAATAACATAATTAAAACACAAGAAAATACAAATATTTCATATTTAGGAGGAATTTCAGACAGCACAGTGGCAGATATGTACGTGGTATCTCTCAGATATATTGCGCCCGAACACGTAACAATAGGTATTGCGCCTGACGGAGGGTTAAAAACACATAGTAACTGAAGTGCAAACATTTCAAGAAATAATGTATACAGTTTTCACTTCATTAAATGAATAGTGAAACTTGGTACATATGATAAATCATACATGATATGACTATTTGATATTTGATAGTTCTATACAATTCCATTGTGGCAAAATGTGTATTTAAGTGTAAATGGATAAGTGATTGTGCCTAGTTCATTATTCATAGTGACTATTTTTTATTTATTAGTTCTAGTGTGTATGTATGTGTGCGCGTGTGCATGTGTGTGTCACATCTCTATGTTTTCTTTTTTTTAATGTTTACTAATTTTACCTTCATTACAGCAATGTTCAGAGTTGTATTCAGCATTTACTTGTTTATGTTAGATTTATATCACATTTTCAATTTTACTGTATGTTTGCTATTTTTAAGCTGTTTTACTTTACTTTGTTATTTCTTCTTATTTTTTTTAGTTTAATAACGATTCACTGCATTTCCAGTTTCAAACATGAGATTTCTAAGTCAGTTTTATATTTATATTGAATCTTTGGCATCAACTTAATTTTAATTTCATCAAAAGTGAGGGGATAAAGCTTTCAATCATGCTTATTGCACTGTTTTCTATGAATGGTTGTTTCAATGCATTAATAGCATTAAATGCACAGGTATATACACATTTTTAATGGTATAACATAAAAAAGCTGTATATGTTGGCATCATGTTATATGACATAAATTACAGAAATTAACATACTGGGTGCTAATGAACTACGCTGAAGTGTTTTCACAGGATATAGAGATCTCTTAAACCAGTAATTTGAGACAGACTTATGGCCTGTTTGTTCAAATTTTGAAGTTACAGCTATAAGTTTCTAAAGTGCCACTGGCTGATACCAACCATTCAAGAGCGCAACACATGAAAACAAAGGGATGTTTTAGAGCGAACGTCTCTGGTGCTATCATCATAACATTACCATTCAAATATAAGGTCATCCTTTTTGAGTTCACGTCTCAACAGTACCTTTTTCTTTCTTTCTTTTGAATAGAGCATAATAATAATGATTATGATAACAACGACAATGACAATGACGATGATTGATGATGATGATGATGATGATGATGATGATGATGATGATGATGATGATGATGATGATAACAATGCTTAGGTCTCAATTTTAAATTCTGCTTCAGCTTAGGCATTTTTATTTTATTACAATTCATTCAGCACAATTAATCACAATTCTTACAAACAAACAGTTGGATCCTGCTTAATAAATTCATATGCTGTATTTTAAAATGGGGAGTGGTTTAAAGGGTGAAGAAAGCATAAAAACATCTAAGACTGTCATTTTAAAGGAACTGCTCAAAATGGTGACCTGAATTTTCATGGCAAAGTTGGCAGCAGTGAAGGAATGATTGTCATACTCTATCCAAGATTTCAAATCAAGGAAATTATAGTGTTAATGCTCTTCTTCATATGGAAAAACAACAGTAACTGCATGACAGCAAATGAACACATGACCTTTGGAACAACAGCTCTTGGCATTACAAATTAAGCCACAAGAACAGTTCAACAAATGCCTCTGTAGTAGGCTACATAACACAAGAAGGCACCTAATCATTGTTCAGTTTAACTTAATTAATTTGAGATTTGAGAGATTTTTGTGGCATTAAAACCTGAGAACGCTGATAATGGGCTGCTGAAAATCAATATTTACATACTCGGGCAGCAGTTTTAAACACATTCTAAGCCAACTTTTCACTTGGCTTTGCTTTAACATTGACTTATCATCATCTGATATGTTTAACACCAATATATTTAACACATATAACTGCTTCATGTTTAGCCATGGACCGCACATTGCCCATCTCAAATTACTTATATCAGTCACGTCTACTATCTCTTAAGTTATTTTGTTTTAGTTCATTAACACCCTGTATATTTGGAAAGGAAGATTTCCTAATGACAATTGCATTTACAATTTTAAGAAATCAACAAAGTTATGTTGAAATGCTTCTACCAGGTATCAAAAGCATAAATTAGGCTTCTCAAGATGTTAGGTTTACCACCAATGCAACTGAGGCACACAATACAAATCTAATAAGCAAACAAATATTATCACACAAGCTTGGTGAACTTGGAATAAGAAATGTTGATGTGTTCCATAATAAAAGTTAAAGTGAAAGGTTTAAATTACAGTACCTATATGTGTGACGCATCATTCCATTATGTTAGTGTTGTGTTGTGTTTTGTTGAAGGCTCTCCAGGGGTACAAGGAAGGTCTTGAGGACAGTGCTCTTGTGCTGATGCAGACATTCCTGGGTTTTGCAACAGCACTGGGATGTGTTGGATTTGGGCTTGTGGTAGTGCGACCTAGCGAACAATGCCTCATATCCCGCCAGTACCTCTGCCAGGCAGCTATGGTTGGAATAGGTATATAACCTTATCCTATGTACTCCTGTGTGTTTATATAAAAGAACAAAGTAAATTGTGATAATTATTTATTAGTTATTTCAGCCACTTGTTTTTCTTGCCTGAGTTATAATATGAAATTGCAAGGGGTGCTTAACTTATCCAGGTTAAACCCAGGGAAACCCAGGGGCCTGCATATGGTATTTGTGGGGGATGAAACAGCGTCTGGGCGAGATTTTTCTGGAGTCTTTGGTTTTCCCTGCCATTCATTCCACCAATTGCTACAGCTTCACCTTTCCAATCATCTATTCCACCTGCATGTCATATCATCCTCTTCCTCATTTTCATACCTGGTGCTGGGCTGACCACCCACTTCCAGGTCTTCACCCTGTTCAGTCCATAGGTTCCTCTGCTCCCCGACAGGCGTCTGACCCTAGCCACTGGTTTGTAAGTCCTACATAAGGGGAGGGTAAACAGAAGAGTGAGTGAGTGAGTGAGTGAGTGAGTGAGGAGTGAGTGAGTGAGTGAGTGAGTGAGTGAGTGAGTGAGTGAGTGAGTGAGTGAGTGAGTGAGTGAGTGAGTGAGTGAGTGAGTGAGTGAGTGAGTGAGTGAGTGAGTGAGTGAGTGAGTGAGTGAGTGAGTGAGTGAGTGAGTGAGTGAGTGAGTGAGTGAGTGAGTGAGTGAGTGAGTGAGTGAGTGAGTGAGTGAGTGAGTGAGTGAGTGAGTGAGTGAGTGAGTGAGTGAGTGAGTGAGTGAGTGAGTGAGTGAGTGAGTGAGTGAGTGAGTGAGTGAGTGAGTGAGTGAGTGAGTGAGTGAGTGAGTGAGTGAGTGAGTGAGTGAGTGAGTGAGTGAGTGAGTGAGTGAGTGAGTGAGTGAGTGAGTGAGTGAGTGAGTGAGTGAGTGAGTGAGTGAGTGAGTGAGTGAGTGAGTGAGTGGTGTTTAAGGGCCTGTTGACAACTAGTTCATTAGGGCCTGAATCAGAAGAAGAAGAGCAAATGCTTGGAATTATATGTTGTAGACTGAAAGACTAAAATCTTCAAAGTACTAGCTCACTTTACTGAAATTTTATACAACAGTGCATTAAGAAATAAACAATTATATACAAAAAATTAGTGATATAGACAGTGAGACTTTTCAAATGTTTTAGAAGTGTATGAGTCGACTTATAGACACTTATAGTTTCACTTACATTTATTTTTTTCTGGGTGCATTTCGAAGATCAGCATCTGGACAAAAATAAATGTAAGTGAAACTATACGTGTCTATAAGTCGACTCATATACTTCTAAAACAACTAAAACTCAAATTGTTCTTCCTCATGCATTTCCCAAATATCGTAATACCTACCATCACTCTGGCTAGTTCACCAGAATGCTTTAAGGTGGTATTTTGAAGGTTATATATGGTGTGTGTACATTTAAGGCTGTTTCGGATCCACTAGTAATGGTAACAATAACCACAACAAGAAAGTTGAAATACATTTATTCAAATGGAAGTGTTCACAACCGACAGGAAGCTTTCCTGAGCTCTGGGGACAGGAAAGAACACTTGGCCAAGTTTTAACTTTCTTGCTCCCATTGCAAGGCTCAGCATATTAGATTCATATTGTGTGTAGACTTTTTTTAATAAAAATGATGTAAACAAGCATAATGTAGAAGGTATAATAAATGTTTATTGCTTACTGATAAAAAACTTTAAAAATTCGTAACTTCCATAAAACCTTTCATCTATTGAGAATTGCCTTTCTGGTATGAATCCCTACCAGCAGCCATAATGTGAAACACTGAATTTTAAGGTTAGATGCAACAAACAGTATGCTAAAGAAGTGTATCTTCTACGTTGCTCCTTATCTTTCCCAGAGAGAGAAAATTTCTGAATCACCTGAAAACAATACAATATAACAATGCACAAGAATATTTCATACTTGTTTTGACAGGTGTTTCTCTCCTTGCTCTGAGTGCAGTGCAAGGGTACCATGGCTATGTTCTGTTTGTATGGCTGTATGGAGTCTGCCTTGGAGGATTCCTCTACTCACTGAAGATGTTCACTATGGAGCGAGTAAGGGCGCGATATTTCACTCGTGCTTGGGGTTTTGTGCAAGGTGCTGAAGCCCTTCCTATCCTACTTGGTGTTCCCATTACAGGTAAACTGCATTTAAATACCTATTTTTTATCTTTTAACAAATTTCATGTACACATTGAGAATAACTGAAATCATTTATTTCCTTTGATGGAAGAAAGACTTGCGGGAGTTTTCACTGTCTTACCTGTATTGACTTCATCAACATATTGATGAGATCAAGTAATGTTGGCTTTCCTGATTAAAAATAGTGTTCCTTTAGCGCATTCATCATCATCATCATCAGCAGCAGCAGCAGCAGGTCATGCTGTGGCCAAGTGGTTACACCATTCACCTCTCACCAAAGTAGCCTGGGTTCAATCCTAGGTGACCGCATGTGGAATTTGTGATGGATGAAGTGGTACAGAGGCAGGTTTCCTCCAGTTTCTCCAGTTTCCTCCGCCATCCCATTCCGCTTATGTTCCATCTTCATTCCATGTATCATCAGGATCACCAACTGCAGTACTGTAGGTAGTAAAAGCAGGCATTAAGCACTAAAAAACAAAGTTCACCGTCACCGTCGCCGTCGCCGTCGCCGTCGCCGTCGCCGCCACCACCACCACCACCACCACCACCACCACCACCACCACCACCACCACCACCACCACCACCACCACCACCACCACCACCACCACCACCATCATCATCATCATCATCTGTAAGTATTAACCCCATAACTGGGGAGTGCAGCATATGATGCATTCTCAGACCAACCAGACTGGAAAAGGACCTGCGAGCTCTTCGCTAGAGTTACACATAAAGGACCGGCAAGTAACGAGTATGGAACACTAACTTGCATTAGACTAATCTGTATCACAACATGCAAGTGTTTGCAAGTAAACTAGAATCGTTTTCGTACATATAGGGAATGTGTTTGCGTTGAAGGCAATTAATTTCAACATCTGTTGTAATTCACATAGTTCTAATGTAAGTTTTTACAGTAGTTAGCGTTCCATACTTGTGACTTTACACATAACTGCAGAGAGCGCGCTGATCTTCACCCAGTGTGGTGCTGTCGTGGGTCGGTTCAGTCTGTATGAGAACATGCAGTACAGGCAACATGTCATTTTTTGTATGCTGAGGATGCACTTGTGTTCCACCAGCTGGTCAGTTGCACTGTTGGGAAGGTTTACAGTGCTTGCTTTAAAATTGAATAAAAACTCTGAAAACATACCTATAATGAATATTATTCCTTTAAATAAATTCGAAAATGCTGTACTTTATATGTGAAACTAGTTTCTGGGTTTAAAACTTGAATTTGGTCATTTAAGACAATTTCATGACTGTGTAAAACATATTTGTCTTAAGAGTAATTGCTCTCTCATATGGTATCTAATTAATGAAATGAAACTGTTAATCGGCAGTATAACTTTCTTCACAAATAATCTTTCAGGAACCTGGAGCTTCTGCATTTATTTTCTAAGAGAACATTCACCCCTCAACTGCTGTCCACAGAAGTTTTGTTTAGTAACATTATGTGAATATAGTGTTTTTCTGCATGCAGCATGCGTATTATTTGAAACTTTGCAGAGTTTTAGGGATTTTCTTTTTGTTTTATAAGAAAGCATTCACTCAAACCTTCTCAACAAAGGCTCAAACAGCTATTAGTTCAGCACAAGGCACATATGGATTGTTTTTGCGTGCAACATGTTTGACACATGCAAGTGGTATGAAGAAAATATAGCTTTAGACGACCTTCTATTCAGTGTACCGAGTTTTAAAAACTCCCACTAGATGACAGTAGCACACAGACATAGCATTCTAGAAAAGAACACTGTAGCAAGACTATCAAGAGGAGAAAATGAATATAAAGCTAAAGTGAGGTATACACTGCATCTATTATACAGAGGAGATTTTGATGCATGTCATAGTCCACACTTCCAGCTAAGGACTAGTATAACACACAGGCTCTCCCCAATATTCAACTGTTCATGGCAGCCAAAGTCCCCACTTACGGGATTAAGCCATGTGGCCTGTTATGGTATCAAAGAGGAGTTTTTCTTCCAGTGTTTCTTGGGACATCTCAGCAAGTAATGAAGCATAGCTCTGGGAATTCTGTGAGATGATATTCATTGAAAGTGGACCATCCAGTTCTTCTGGTCAGTTTTGCATATGATGGAGATCAGGGTCTTGACCCAGCTTCCCTGTGACTTCTTTATTACTTTTGTGGTCCCACTTTGAGTAGCCTTCTGTAAATCACATCTCATTAGCTGCAATCCTATATTCATCTCTTCTATGTATTGTCCAGGCTTCATTAACATAACTTAATACTGTCTTCCAACAATCTTATATAGGCATAATCTTGGGTTCTTTTGTCTTAAAGGTGGTTTTGTAATACAGTAAAACCTAACTAAACCAGACCCCCTATATACCAGAAACCAGGACAACCAGAAAGTAAACCTCAGAAAGGAGCTATTTCCTATGTTAAATAACCACTGCTCTAACCACTAAGCTATCATGGCCAACATGCCAACACAACTCTCCAACTCACTCGCATTTTTCCTGGTAAACCACACAATATCTCAATTCATATGAGATAACATACCTAAATGGTGACTTACAATATAGTCCTGCACTTCTAGTTTGACTACTAACTTTAACTAAACAAAATAGAAATTGTAACGAAGCTAACTTCAGTAAAATGGGCAACTAGAGTACACAACCATTTTACCTGAACAGTATTTTTACACTGTTTATTTAATTACAACAATAAGAGAGGGAGGTGAGTTAGTTTGCCTTTCGTGAGGGCAATAAACCGACAGACTAACCTCTACAAGGGGCTGAGGTTAGCTAAATCCCTGAACTGAGTGGCTGCACTTTACCCTCGCAGCAGGGTTATTTAGCAATACATGGAACCTTATATTCTGCTTCGATGTCATGGCAACCAGATATACACATGCAGCTATATGCTGGCTGACAGAAATAGCTGCATCTTCAAGGCTAAGGCGCGAGAGAGAAGGCAGATAGCTGGTAGCTTTCATCCTTCCCTTTATCCTTGAATAGCCGCCACTGATGCAAATGAGGACAGAATCAATTTGATATTTTTTTTTTTTTAAATTAACGTCCTCCAACATTGTGTCATGTCGGACGAATGAATGAAATGAAATGGGTGAAATGATGCTCAAATGAGCCCGAGGTCCATGGAGCTTTAAGTTACCCGACATTCGTCTTCTCAGGGTAGGGAAAACCTCGGAAAAAACCTTACCCAGATAACTTACCCTAAGTGAGATTCGAACTCGTGACCTCTTGAACGTGAGGCAGACATCAACTTGATATGTCAAACTGGTCATCCAAAGACATTTACTGACCAAGAGGAAACAAATATTGTTAGGAGTATGAAGAAATATCCTAAACTGATTGTCCCCAAACTGCATGCTGAGGTAGGCTATACTACTGGCAAGAAAGTACCCCCCCCCCCCCCCCCAGTGATTAAGATGCACTGAAAAGGAAGGGATTGTATGTTATGTGGCGATAGAAGCCTCATATAAATGAAAAGAACAGAAGGAAAAGGCTAAAATTTGCAAAGGAGTTCATTTACAAAGCAGAAAACTGGTGGAAGAAAGTTCTTTTCTGCAGATAAAAGCAAATTTAACATTTTCTAATCAGATGGAAGAACAATGGTCTGGAGGAAACCTAACAATAAAATTGAAAAAAATAATCTCCAATCTAGTGTAAAACATGGTGGGAGTGTGATGGTCAGGGGTTGCATGGCAGCATCTGGAGTTGCAGAATTGGTTTTCATTGAGGAAACAATGGATAAAATGAAATACTTGAACATTCTGAAGGAGAACCTGTGCAGGAGTGCAGAGAAAATTGGTATCAGTGTAATGAAGATATGAACCCAAACATAATTCCGAGGTTCTGCAGGAATGGCTACTCTATAGCTGTCCACCTCCACAATCACCGGACTTAAATCCAATTGAGAATTTATGGAATGCATTGGATACAGAGTCCATAGTCAGCCGATATCTTCAAAGGAGCACTTGAAAAGAAGATTCAGTGAAGAGTGGGCCAAAATCACAGCTGCATGCCCAGTTGCCTGATAGAGGTCGTAAAATGCAGAGGAAATCCAACAAGGTATTGAAACTTCTGTTTCAGTGCAGCTGATGGACTATTTTTCTTCAGGTGTCCCAATATTTATTTTGCACAGAAACATGTAATGTTTTATGCTTTATATTTGTTGACCTTAAAGATATCAGAAAATAAATGTTATTTTGAGTTTATATAGTTTGTAAATATTTTGTTATGTGTTATAAATAATTTGTATTATTTCTGATTATACATTATGATGTTATTGAGTAAAGAACTTAGAATTTCAAGCTGTCCTAATATTTTTTTTACCACTGTATATGCCCAGTAGGTTGCTGGCTCAGAGGGGCATAATTTTGATGTCCCCACTAATGTAGCATTTCCTCTACAGTGAGATATATGGTTATAGTGCCAATACTCTGTCTTGCTTTAGTGTATTATCATTTATAATTATAATTCTCACTTGAACACACACACACCATATAATGCATTTTCAAAGCTTTTAGTCTTTAAATGCATTCCACGTCTTCTCTGTGTAATAACGCAGGTCTACAGTGGTTTTGCTGTTTTATATCCTGCAGGCTTTATATAGTATGAGAACTTTCATGTGCTGATTCCATAAGGAAATCCATTTTGTTGCATCACAGTGAAAGCCCAGAAAGACAGAAGAAGTTTGCCTCTTAGAAAGGAATGTCAACAGTGTTACAAGAAATGGTAGGACTGGTCCAGAGTCACAATTCTGTAAACTGGTACCAGCGTGTATGGACTAAAAATGATCCATATTTTGAGTGTGATAATTGTATGAGTGATGACAGTGACTAAAGATTTTGATCCTCGTTTGCAGCAGCAGATGGGGCAAACAGACATTGTAACATGCAACTAATTTTTTTCCCTGTTCTTGCATCTTATTTCAGAAGAATCAATTTTTAATGTGCTTAACTGAATGTTCAGTGCTTGTGCAAAAAAGAAGAAATTGTGGTTTTGTAATAATTAGTATGGCCTTCATTTTGAAAAATGCCCTTAGCCTGTTTGTTTGCCCCAACTTTACTCTGTGCAAGAGGCAAATATTCGAGACCAAACAAATAAGATTCTACTGATGTGGTGTATATAAAGTGAACTAAAATGTGACATTAAGTAATACAAACCTCACAAATTTTAATTGTAACACTTATGCAAATCTAGAGTTATATAAATTTCTTGAACATGTGCAAATATTATTATTTATGCCAACAAACTTACTGTTGATGTTTTTAAGCACACAAGCCATGTGCGGACAATGTTTGAGCAGTAGAATTGAAACTAAAAAATTCAATGCCACAGCTGCGACTTGAACCACAGACCCTCCGCTTACCAAGTGGGTGCTCTAAGCAGAGGGTCTGTGGTTCAAATCCCAGCTGTAGCATTGTAAAACATTGTAAATCATCCTGAAGTAATGGAGAAAAATAGAAGTCATGTTTTAAATCTGCAGTACTAGACTATTCAAAATCACTTTTCTAGTGTAAAACAGCAGCTCTCAGAAAGCTTTAATTTGTAGACCTGTGATAATCAATTTCACAATGCTAATGGCTTCATTGCCAGATGCAAGGCACTAGAAAACAACATAATCAATTTCACAATATCTGCTGAGTTTATCATTTTATTCTTCAAATGGCAGTTGAATATATTGTTATCACTATGATTTTTAATGTTGCAGGTTATATAAACCAGAGTCATCCAAAAGCAGGTTATTATTTCTCCTTTCTCTCTACTATGCTGGGAGCAGCATTACTTTTCTTGGTGGGTTGTCCAAAGCGATCTCCACAGCCTCCTCCACCAGTACTGGACCAAGTTCCCTGCCCCGAGATGATCTGCTCTTGCACACCGAGTTCTCCGGGAGACAGAGGGGGAATTCCTCCTGTCCTAAGACAGGCCCACTTGCCCAAGAGTATTTCCTTTGCAACAACCCTAGATCTGCCTGATCCGCCACTTGGATGCATCTCAGAAGAAGCTTTACAAGACAATTATGTTTTGGATTATGACTACATGGGGACACCAGGATTCCCTGGACAGCGTCCTCTTAGACCAAGTAAAAGTGTTCCAGAGGGTCTTGCTAGGCATGAATGGCATCGCCATCATGCCCTTCCCAGAAGACCAGCATTGAGGCAAGTTACTGTTATAGAACAAATGACTACCTCTGTGTAATTCGGCCTAATGAACAAACGTCTGTGAATAATCAATTCAACTTCTGTTCAAAACTGAAAGTTAGTGTGAGTACAAGAACTTTAAATGAGATTTTACAGTGTATAATTTATTAACAAAAATATTATACAAACTTCAAAAGAAACTGTCTGTTAAACTATGCGATGCTTTATCATGATACAACTGGATGTTAATGTCTGTTTGTTTCAACATGTACAAAATTATTATATTCCTTATATTTACAACTTTTATGACAATGCATCTAAAATGCAGCCAAAAAAAGAACATATGTGTTTGTTAAGTAGAGTAATCTATTTACCTAATCTTCATCCTCCTACTCGAACTTCATTCCCAACTTTAACATCTTTCCTGTCTAGGAGTAGTTTAGTGTTTCATTGGACAATGACAACAGCCTTTAACAGAATACATTATGTACCTGAGAGCTGAAAGGGCATATGTCCATTTTTGGCAATTTTGAGATCAGGAGAGTCTAACCCTTGGGTGGAATAAAGGTGGTTGTTCTATTCACTTCATATTGCAGATATGCAATACAGGGTTCTTCATTTAAAACCTAACGGGTGCACAGCATTTTGCCTGTGCACAACTGGGTGTGCCACAGCCGGCTTTGCTCCTACATGAACTCTATGTGTATAACACTCTTACCTTATAGAAGATGCTGGAAATGTCATCCACCCTCAGCTAAATAAGCATTATATCCGGAGAACACATTCTGATTCACATGATTGAGTTGTAATGTTTTGTTTTAGTTCTTCCAATGTATGAGGATTTGTCTCGTAAACTTTGTCTTTCAGGTTACTCCACAAGTAAAAATCACACTCTGTCAGATCGGGGGAGCGAGAGGGCCATACACCAGCACTAATCACTCTATCTTCAAACACTTCCCTAATTTTATTCATGGACCCCTCTGCTGTATGGGCAGTAGCACCATCTTGTTGAAACCACCCATATGGTTTCTCTTCTTCTGTCACTTCATGATAAAATGGGGTCAAAATGTCATTTCGGTACCTCTCTGCATTTAGAGTCTGTTCATAGAATATTGGACAGATTATGCATCTATCACTAACAGCACACCAAACTCCAACTCACTGATCATAATGAGGGATTTATTGAACACGATGTGGATTTTCAGAGGACCAGTACCGACTAGCCGCACACACAACGGCATCCGGCAGTGTGGGAATCCAGCAAGATCGTGGGAGAAGCAAAACACTGTGTGCTCTGTTAGGTTTCAAATGAAGAACCCTGTGTAATGTAACAGTGGTTGCCTGGTCTGTGTTAAGATGGAGAAAGATGCAGGTGGGACTTCCTTTGTGGGAAATAGTTTAGTATTGCAAGGGCATATATGGACATACATCTTCAATTTTTAAAAACATAGGGGCATCTGCCCTTTGCATCAACTAGGAAAACACAATCCTTTGTTCCTCATCCTATTAACTGTCTGTTTTTTCTTCTTAGTCCTTTTTCTGTTATTAGTCCTCACAGATATCATAAATCAGAAATAAAATCACTGATCTCTCCTTGTTATCTATTATCTGAGGATGGTGAGTTTAAACATACTAATTATACCACAAAAAACTCAAAGTAATTAGAGACTCACACTTCACTTCAATAAATTGAGTTACACTCAATATTTCTCACAAACCGTAAATGAAGCTTCCACTCTTAAAAAAAAATAAAAGATGACTGCAAATTTAAAAAGTGTACTTACCACCCTTGGACTAGTAAAAGATTGAACAAAAAATGTTTAAAGAACATAGCATAATATTGGCTCCTCAGAATAAATATAATATAAAAAATGTGCTCAATTTTTCTAAAAAGGACAAAATTCGAAATTGCAAGAAGTCTGGCATTTATCAATTTGACTGTCTAGACTGCAATAAGGTTTACATTGGTAAGACAAAACAACATTTGGAAACCAGAAAAAAAGAACATTTTAGAAACGTTAAATATAAACAGTTAGAAAAGTCAGCAGTGGCAGATCATTTTTGGTCACTTAATCATGAAATAAACCCTGAGGTTAAATTATTAAGCAGACCCATTGAATTGATGGTGTGGGAAAAAATATTCATTTTGAAAAATAGGGACCATGTTATGAATTTTGAAATACCTTTTACTGATTATGTTACAAAATTTGTATTGAGAGAAGGGGAGGAATGACATCATGGCAGGTGACGTATACGTGACGTCACTGTGACGTCGTCGCGAACTTGTAACAGTTTTTTCGTAGCTATTGCATAAGGTCAGTTAGCCTGAGGATGACACGTAAGTGTGCCAAAACGAGTGAGAAATATTGAGTGTAACTCAATTTATTGAAGTGAAGCGTGAGTCTCCAATTACTTTGTGTTATTTGAGGATAAATTTGCTTCACTGTTAATAGCTTCAGATGTGTGCATTTATACTAATTATATTTTATAACCATTTACATAAGTTCATCATGTACTGTCGCAAAACCCTAACAACCAATTTCAAAATCTGAAAACGTATATAAATAATATGCTAATAATGATGCAGAATCTAATGAAGGTTATTGTATATTATGGAGTAAAGCCACCAGTAGAAGAGGTTGGTGAAATGAGCTCAATTACATTTGAAGTAACAAAGAGAGATATTAATAATTTGGTCAGACAACTGCACTGCCCAAAATCAAAATGTTGAATTAGTATTAATGTATACTTGACTCCTTTCACAGCTTCCTAAGTACCTTTTAAAAGATCATACACACCTGGAAATTAATAATATCTATTCCACAATAGAATCAAAAAGGTCAACGCTTCCTAACTTGCAAATTATGCACCTCGTGACTGAGCTCAGTTCATCTGAACGTGTCAATTAAAACAACCCTTAATGGTCCATGAAATGCAAACTCAGGATTTCAAAGAATTCTCCTCCCTGACAGCAGACTTGCCAGCGCCACTTGTCCAATGTAAAACATCTATTAATGGTGAGAGATTCCACATTTTTAAGACAGTTTAGCTCCACCAAAAGGCCTGCAATTATTTACATAAGACATTCTCCTCCAATGCTACATTTCTAGAGGTTAATCTTCTGTGTCAATGTAGGATTGCTCTACAGCTAACAGAAGAAACACCACTCATTCGGGCTGGAGACAAACCCACCAGTTCCATAAAGTAAGCAAACTTCCAAAACATTGACAAAATGGTGCATTTTACAGAGCTATTCCACATGATGAAAACAAAGAGAATATCTACAAGATGAGTCATTTCTTATTGTCAATATTCACAATAAAATAACTGTGTTTGTATTGTCCAGTCAACATTATTACCTTGAGTACACACAGTGATTTTAATGTGGAACTGCAATTTGACAGCACCCACTCTCATATTGTAAACAGTATGATAGGTTAAACTGCGTAAGCTTTCACTGCTGGCGTCATTAAATAACGGGTGATCCAAACGCCTCCGAACCAGCTGCACTATGTTTTGGCTGTATGTGTCTTTGGCACTCGTCGCCGACTGCCCCTGTCATAGAACAGTGCGCATGAAACCATACAGTACTTTTAAAACTACTTTTAAGGGCTTTACTTACCAATGTTATTAAAGGAGATGCTGAAACTGGCCACCGTCGTTGTCCATACATTTTTGGCACCTCTTTAGGAAACTGTCCATCACTCGCCACAGTTCATGTTGAAAAATGCTGGCAATTTCCTGGCGGATATTTTGTTTTAATTCTTCCAGGATGTGTGGGTTTGTCTTGTACACTTTATACTTTAAGTTACCCCAGAGATAGAAATGGCAGATCACCTGGAAATCTTTCTGCAAATCGCACTTTCACTTGGCGAGCTGACTGAATTAACACATATGAATCATAATTAAATACACACTGTGCATTAGAAAACAAACGCTGAGCCATAATACACTTTGTGACTAAATAGACGACAAAACAATAAAGCACGCAGATAATAACTCAATTACTTGAGAGGTAGAACTGGAACTTAAAAATTCAATGCCACAACTGGGATTTGAACCACAGATCTTCTGCTTACTGGGCAGCTGCTCTAACCACTGAGCTATTGTGACAAACTGCCAGAATGGCATTATACTTTGCCCACACACGGCTTGTGTGTTTAAAAACACCAACAGTAAGTTTGTTGGCATAAATAAATAATAATTACTCAATCACTTGTTACACGTCAGTGCAATACTGCACTTTCAGAGCAGAGAAAAACAAGTCAACCGTATGAACTTGTGCATAGCAGCTACATTATTGTGTT
Source organism: Tenodera sinensis (assembly GCA_030765045.1). Lineage (NCBI taxonomy): Eukaryota > Metazoa > Arthropoda > Insecta > Mantodea > Mantidae > Tenodera > Tenodera sinensis. The sequence goes on along the minus strand of CM060962.1, from coordinate 13,378,031 downwards.
TCCTTCCATCTGCACAATGGAAAAACACTGTGCAGCAGTTCGGATGTTTTTCGTAGAAAATGATTGTCCAAGCTAGTGGGCCATGGTCTAGTGGATCAGAAAGAAAGTTTTTAGGAAAGTTTATGAAATATGTTGTAAAACAGAGATGCCAACTTTCAGTCACTCATTTGTGAGGAATATATTACAATATATATCCTTTTCTTGCTGTAAAGTAAGTATTTAAAGGATCCATTTTGCAGCAAGAAACTTCAGCAACGAAACTTCAATTATTATGCATATTTCAGCACTGGATGTACCCTATTTCATTGCATAATGATCATACCTTGATTTATAGTCACATAATTGCATTAAAATTCCAGGTGTTTATTATCGACAAATATTGAAAAATAACGTGCCACCACTGCAAACTGTTAAGTTCATGGGAGGGAGTATGCGGTGTATTGTAATATATTCCTCACAAATATACCTTCTTTTAATTTTGCTTCAGAGAAGTGGGAATTCCTCACATATATACTTGAAGCAGTCTCTTTCCTTATTTAAAGCCTTCACAAGCTGTTTCATTAAGCCAAGCTTAATGTGGAGAGGTGGCAGCACAACTTTAGAAGGACCCACAAGGCTTTAGTGCACAACGTTCTTAGAGCAGACTTCCAAATTTTCTCAAGGTGGCCAAACTTTCTTGGTCCAGTGATTAACTCGTGCCCTGCTATACTACAGGCAAAGAAAACATGAAATTTGGTAAACCCAGATTGCTGACCCATCAGCAAACTTGCCAGTTGTGTTCACTGTAATTCACTCACAATAACATCAGTTGCAAATTTGCATGTGATTCTTTGAGGATCACTGAATAGGCAACAGGCACTAAAACAAAAACATTTCCATTATGTAGGACACCTTTAAACTTCGCTTTGAAGCATCAGTGAATAGTCTCCATTAACTTGGGTCATAGTTTGGAAGTCCAATTTTTAGAGTAAGTTCTTTCACATTGTTGCTGTATACAAGATAGCCATCTTCAGAGAAAAAGGGTTTAAAATCTCTTTCGCATTGTCGGTACCAATAGAATGATGTTTCTAGACAAAGCACATTCTTTTCTTGGAGTCTAGAGCCTAACAACTTAGCTAACTCTTTACAGAGGGCAAGATCCCCACTAAGTAATTTAATTCACTCTGGTTAAAACACCCACATTCTATAGCAGATGATTCTGGTACAGTAAAACCTGACTAAACCAAACCGGAAACCTCGACAACCGGAAAAGAAAACAGAGCTATTTCCTATGTTAAATAACACTAAACTGGAAACTGCCTAACGCGGAAACAGAATAGTTTTCCCGCAACCGTTTGCATAAGTAACCTAAGACGGATTTTCACTATGCTTAATACATAATTATGTACTTTGATAACGAACTTGCCATGACTGAAGACATTCAAAGTGCAGAAGATATTGCTGCTGGAAACAGCAGTTGTGAAGTCATGGAAGGAATGGAAGACGACGATGATGACAACCAAGCGAACGAAAGGGAGCCAAAAATACGCTCTTTTAGAGAAGCATTATCTGTTGTGAGTGACCTTCAGGAATTTGCAGCTTCCAAGAATGTTCCAGAACTCCTGGAGGTGATGCAGGATGCAAAGATCATAGAGCGTCCTCTTGCGAAGAAGTCGTGACAGAGCACTTTGACGGATATGTGGGGGAAAAGAAACTAATGGAGAAACTGCAATTATGACATGTAAGTTGAAAATACAACAAAACATACAATTGAACCTATGTTTTATTTACAGAATTTTATTTTAAATTATTCTTTCAATTTAATTCTATGTGGTTATATTTTTTGTACTTTGTTTTACTAAAATATGTACAACCCTTTGTAAGACAGAAACCCGTGAAAACGGAAAAAAAATTACTGGAACGATCATGTTCTGTTTTAGGCAGGTTTTACTATATGTAGTCACTGTCACCCTTCATAATTCCCCCCTCTTCTGCAACAGACTCAGATGAAAACTGTTCAAGACTTTCTGGTCACACAGGCCCATGGGGCAAAGATAAAATGACTGACCATACAACTGGATACACAATTTGCCTTTAGTTTTAGAACTGTACTCCTTCACACCACACAAACAGGAGTAGCAGTCATTACTATGGTTTGTCTGCTCTCTCCAAACCATAGGTATTCCAAAAGATAGCAACGGTCTTCTGCCATTGGCCCAATGATAAAGTTCTTCAATGTATGCTCTACATATTTTGTGCAGTGCCCAAGCTTTACTTTGCTCTCCAAGTTTGATTCCAAAGTAGGCAAATTCACAAAATCTGTAATATTATGCCTGTGCTTAGGCAATGTGTATTTCCCATGTATATAAAAAAGTGGTCTGGATCATTTATACATGAGCAATGCAACATGGTAGATACTTCATATTGAACTAATAGATCACAATATTCTACTTCATACTGAAGCCTAAAACTGATTTTGTTTCCAGATGAAAACAGACTAATGAAATGTGAGAGGAACTAGACTGGACGAGTATGTGCTCACAAAGAGTGCATCTATGACCAAAGAGTGGCCAATATTTATCTATCTCCTACTAATAAACATATACTAATGGCAAGGTAGCACGTTGTCTCACTCTAAATTCCTTACGCACTCACACCCCGTATCTGATAAGAAACATCCCGTGCTTTTAATTTTTACCATGAACAACCTTAAAAGTCCAATAGATGGTAGTGTTTGGGCTTGTAGGCTGTGGTCCAGTTGATGAATTATCTGACGTTTCACCCAAGACTGCGTCGCACATCTTCAGATAGTGACTCCTGAAGATGCCCAATGCCTTGTATATAAAAGGAAGTTGTAACAGTTGCAAGCAGGTATCTTCAACTATACATGGAATAACCCAAAAATGTAAGGTTAACATAAGCAATATCCAAAGCATTGTGTTTAGACTCAGCTTTCTAAATGAATGGAGACATAACAGGATTCAATTTTACTGAAAAATTTAAACATTTCTGAAGTGGATTCAGCTACAGCATCAGACAGGACCGTGGAACACCTTAAAGGAAGACTGTCAAAGAAGAGCTTACCACAGTAAATACCAAAGAAGAAAACAAATATAAGCCAGAAGGGTAAAAATAATTGAAGCAATGCGAATAATAACAAAATTAATTTAAACAAATGCTACAACTGTCAGCAAATTGGGCATTTTAATAGTGAATGCAAGAATTGCAAGCAATGAAGGTCCTGCTACAGGAAAAATCATCCTGAAGAGAAATGCTGCTATAAGGACAATGAGAAGAAAGTATATCACCCATGCACCCACCACCTGTAAGAATACCAACCATTTATTACCTGTCTGATGAAAGAGTGCAGTTGTTCATGGAGAGTACTGCTGCAGCATGGCACGGTTAAGAGAGGTCAGAGAAGGCAGTACAGTCTGAAAATCAAAATATCAGCACAACGTATGTAAATAAGAATAAACTAAACGATCCACAACAGGTTAAACTTACTGTTTCCTTTATCACTAATGAAACAGGTCCTTAACATACAAGTGGGTTCATTCCCTTTCATTGGCTGTATGTGCTGAACTGCATTCATCTGCTGTAAGAGACTCGACTGCTGCATTCCGGTATTTCCAAACTATAAAGGGCACGCACCGAGAATGAGGGTATAATATTGCTTATCTATTTATGTTTATGCAAGCTTCCAGACGTGGCCGTCAGCATTCATTCTTCAGACAGGAAGTAGAAGAAAAGTGTCACTTCACAAATAAACAATCAAACTATAGTGGTGACATGGCAAATTTTCTGCCAGTTTTACATTTGTGAGAATAAAACAAGCAACAGTGTAAATTAATTTGCTGTGGACAGTGGATGTAATTCTCACATGTAAAGGTGTAAAGGGTACACACACAGAGAGGACACCTTGCTCACGTCAACCTACACAGATCTATTGTGGTTACCACCCCCAGGAGGCAGGAATGAAATGCGGGAACCGAAGGTGCCACACAGGGTCACAGTTAGACAGGCCACAGAGATGGACGGAAGTCCCTAACAAGTGCTGAGATCTCTTCATCCTGTCACCAGGACATGCCAAGCAGTCATCACACTGCAGTTCTGGTGTTACACTGAGCATCCCCCAATGGAGGACAAGACCAGCCAAACGCCATCTAGCCCCAAGAACAACAGTTACCATGTGCAATCATCCATGCCATCTGCCCGGTACTGCCAACACTATACATCTGAAAGTGCACCTAAAAGATGACAAGGAAATGGAATGAAGAGAAATGATGGAAAGGAAACCATGGTATGAAATAATGCACCCCAGCATTTGCCTAAGTGACATGGGGAAACCACGGAAAACCCATGTCAGAAAGTGCGGCCATGGGGATCGAACCTGTGACCAATAAAATATGGGCCACAGACGTTACTGCCTGAGTCATCCCACTCAGTTAATTCTCACATGACAAATGAACATATTCTGAATGAAGTAAAGCAACATTAAGATCCAATTGTCGTTAAAATAGCCAAATAAGGCAACTCTGATTGGAAAATCACTTGGAAATGTGGAGACTGACAAAACAATATTAAATGATGCAACCTAGAATTACACAGAGTTAAATACAAATCTTCTTTCTGTTAATGCTGTTACTGAACCTAATAGAGAAGTGGATTTCAAAGAAATAGCAGCAGATACAAACAAAGATAATAAAGTAGTGCTACATGCATCTAAAAATGAAAATGATCTGCATACTGTAGACCTCAATACTCAAAATGAGGCACCAACAACAATGCAAACAAATGTTGATGTGATGTGATACAAACAATTAGGTCACATAAGCTTCAGAACATATAGAAAATGCATAAACTTTGCAGTTTCTGACAGAAATAGAATAATAGGAAATATACATAATGGTAAAGCATGTCAGAAACCCATTTAGTGATGTAAAGCACGAAGCAAAACAACCTTTGAAAATTGTTATATATATATATATATACTGGGTCTTAGTTCATTCGGCCATTACTGCCAGTTAGTTTAAATGAATGATGTTATTAGTTCAGCAAGACTCTTGTCTCAAAGGGGAGGTGCAGAAGTGAACCTCGGACTGCACGTGTTTCCAACTTGTAAACTGTGGTAGTGCAGAACTGTTTATTACAAGCTTTTATTCAACTTGCAATGTTTGTTTGTTTGTTTGGGTCAAATCTTACAAATGAATTTTAAAGCAGTTATCCTCAACCAATTGAGCTGACATTTTGCAGACACATTTAATTTGGATGACAATCGTTAGCTATGTGACATCGTTCCTAAATCCAATATTGCAGACTATCCAAAATGGCAGTTTAGTTGTTTTTTATGCACTCCCATGATATGGATATCAAATGAAACAGTTTGCTGAGAAGAATACGAATAAAATAAATTGCTTGAAAAAACGATAATATAGATTTAAATAATATATCATCCGATATGAACAAGACAGGAGGGCTACCTTAGGAGTTAGGAGTATCCATTGGGGCCAAGGTGATGATGCGTTAGAATGCACATGTGTCCAAAGATCTGGTGAATGGTGCCATGGGACATACCACAGAAATCGCATGGCCCCGCTTCTGGAGTAAACAAATGTATGATACTGACACACTCTCCATCCGTAGAGACTACGGTAAAGATAGTGTTCACCTTATGCAACCCAAGTTTGTGCAATTTCGAACAAAATACAATCACGGTACTGCTGAACGAAGGATGTTCTGTTGGGCTTGCACAGTACACAAAATGCAGGGTAGCACTGTTGACCATGGTGTTATCTATTTAGGCTCAAAGCTCTTTGCTGCTGGTCAAGCGCACGTGGCCTTAAGTAGAGTCAAATCACTAGAAGGGCTCCTTATTGATGAAATAACTCTACTAAATTAACAGGCAAACGAACATGCAACAATGACATTTCATCAACTGAAATGAACAGACTCAGAAACATGTCCAGCAATGACTAAAAAATAAATTAATAGTAAAAAATGTTTAAAAACAAGCTTTTACTCAAATGGTCTAACAAGAAAAACTTTAAATTAAACCAAAACCATCAATTTATTACATTACACAATTTGTATGATATAAAAGCCTGTCGCCTGATTTATCTGTGTAGATTTTTTTGTGTGTAGTATTTAATGCCCGGTTTTATCACTACGGCACCGCAGGCGGTGACACTGATGATACATGGAATGAAGATGGACCACTGGTGGAATGAAATGGCAGGTAAAACTGGAGAACCTGGAGGAAACCCGCCCCAGTGCCACTTCATCCACCACGAGTCCCACATGCAGTTGCCTGGGATTGAACCCAGGCCATTTTGGTGAGAAGCAAATGGTCTAACCAGTCACCTATGGTGCGGCCTGCCTGTGTAGATAAACAAGAATACAATATGTAACTTGATCTTCTTTTCTTCTTTACCTGATTACCCTCCTCTTATGTAGGACTTACAAGCCAGTGCCTAGGGTCAGACGTCTCTGGGAGCATAGAAACCTATGGTCCGGACAGAGGGAAGACCTGGAAACGGTGGTCAGCCCAGCACCTGGTACAAGAGTGCGGAAGAGGATGATATGAAATGCAGGTGAAATTGATGATTGGAAAGGTGATATTGAAACAGCTGGTGGAATAAGTGGTGGGGGAAACTGGAGAATGCTGAGAAAACCCACCCAGACACTGCTTCGTCCACCACGAATACCATATGAGGGTCCCTGGGATCAAAACCAAGCTGTCTTGGTGGTAAGCAAAAAAAAAAAAAAAAAAAAGTGTTTTATACAGAAAGGTAAATCGTCTAACTAGCTTTTATATTATATAAATAGTTTGCCTGCATACATTCCAGACAGACTTGAAAGCAGCACTTCTACACCTCTAGCTTTTACACGGAGCATGCAAGTGGTGAGGAGCTCACATTTGTTGCCCTCCAATTACAATGTACACCTGTGGATAAAAAAAGAACACCCAACTTGTATATGTTCACGCAGCACAGTGCCTTGATTGATCATATAGATTAGTATTAAGACTTGAAACTTGTGAAAACTTGTTGCTGCCACTACACAACTGTATCTCGGATGATATAACCAAGGCACTGTGCTGTGTAGGACTTAGACAAACTTCTTTGATCCATGGGGGTACAATGATAAAACAGACTTTGAACACCTTCATTGCCAGCCAAACTTGGGGTGTTAAATGCCACAGACCAGGGATTTAAATGTACTGGGTTCTGAATAGTCCTTTTGCATTTTAAATACCTACCAACGGAAAGGTATGATGCTTATAAAAGTTTGTACTTACCTCAGACACCTTGTAGCTTGATGCGGGTGTATGAAATCTTGGATCACATTTTCCACAATTCAGCTGAACACCTCACGAGTACCTCCACATTTGATTTCTTACAGAAATTCCTTATCCAAATCTATTGTATAGTGTGTCCCTGGGGAAGTTAAAGGATTTTGCCATGAAATTTCAAATGCAGTCTCCATACTTTGATTCAGTGCAAGTTCAGTTCTGAAGTAAAACTGAAAATTTATTCAAAATATATTCAGCATGAGCCTAATTGTGTACAATCTGCTGGTGTTGCTGAAATACAGAGTGCTCTAAAATTCCCCTTACAAACTTCCAGGACTTGTAGAGGGAACTGACACATAGTATTTTGACTTGGAAACCATGTACCATTTCTATGCTACAGCCGTTTGTAAACAAGTTTGCTTGCTAGGAATAAAACAGGGTAGTTATGATAGGGGTTACTTACATTGGATCAGCTGATGTCATTTGACGTCTATTCTACCTCTCTGATCTGGTTCAAGCCTCATTCATGTGTCTGAGTATTAGGGCAACATGGCGGAATACAGTGACATGATGCTTCTGTATGACAAAGCTCAGGGTAATGGAAGACCTGCTTGTCGCCTTTATCATGATCTTTATCCACAATGTCCACTTCCATAGCATACACTTTTCGCCACAATAATGCATCGGCTTCAAGAAAGGGGTAACTTCACCATCAACGGGTGTCACAGTGGTGCTCCAAGGAGGTACAATGTATGCACCGAATCTCATGATCGCCACATTGAATCTTACTTGTAGTGGACCAGAATGCTAACCATCCTTTGAGAAGGACAAAAACAGTAAGTTTAATTGTTTGTAAAAAATTATTAAGTTTCCTTTTTGTTTCTTTGATTATTAATAAGTTGAATTGTAAAACAAGTGATGCACTGAGTCAAGCCTAATAAATTACTTGTAAAAGTAGCTGCACTAAAAACATGTTTTGTAATGCATGTTTCCGGACATGGGTTCCAAGTCAAAATATTGTAACAATACTCATTTTTTAATTACTTTATTTCCTATAACCACTTTACCCATTATCCCAAGAATACTCGTAATTAAGAAATGGTTGAGAAATTTCCAACTCGAGTTATTTTGTATAGATAAACCTTAGATTGTTATAGACTAAAATTATACACTGGGGAACGTTGACAGGGTAGATCAACACCTAATGGCATATCCTATACCACAAAAAAGAGGAACAAGATACTACAAGAAAATTTTCTTCCACTTGCTTGAATTGGAATTATGGAATTCATAGATCCTATACATAAAATCAGGATGTCTATCTTTCGGAAGACATTTAAAAAATATGACACCAGATCCATTGTGTCCCAACACAGTGGCATTCTTCTGAAGTCATACCACCAATGGAGAAGAAGACAACTCCAACTAGGCAGTGTGAAGGATGCAAGAGACAAAAGAATTAGGAGAGCCGCTAATATTGCTCAGATTGCAACATTCAACTCTGTGACACCTTGTTACCACACTGTAGCTAACATTTAAGTGAAGTGTATATGAAACACCTTTCAAAAAGTGCCATGAGCATTTTTCTTAATGTTTTAACACAATAAAGAACAATGTAACAATCCTGAGAATACTTGGAATAATAGAAAGATATTAAAACCCATTGTTGTTTCTATATATTGTTGTATGTTTTTAGTCTGATTTCTACATATAACACCTAATAACCAGCAACTACAAAATGTAAAGAAAAAAATGTGATGTATTTTTACCATTTCTCAGAAAATAATAAGAGCACAAATTAAATTAAATCCATCAACAAAATTTCCCAAAACATTCTCAAGTTTCAAGCGAAAGTGAGGTTTACACATCTGTTGTGATTGAGACCGTATTGCTATCTGGGTTTACATCCAGCAACCACAACAGAATCTTTTTCTTCAAGTGCCAGTCGAGAAGGTGTTGATAATGAAGATTATAGGCTTCAAAATGTATCTGGATAAAAATATGTTAAGTCTTCTACAGATCAAAACTACACATATTTGCAGTTTTAAATATCTGGTGGCATTCAAAGGATTTCCATTATCTTTTTATAAGATAAATGAACAGAAAATCTAATGCAAGTAAAGTAACCAAAGTGCGTCCTTGAGCACCAGAAGGGAATAGGAGGTATCAATTTGTAGAATCAGGTTCATTTCCATAATGTACGTCTTTCCAACTGAGGTGCCGCAAGGCATTGACAGTAGCACTGGAGAGGTGGGGGAAGGTGAAATGGCAGAGGCAGCACCAAGAAGCTATTGAATAGGACAGGTCATCAAGGTTACCAAAACAATTATGTATTATTAGGCTCATTTCACACTGGGACACTGGTGATTGTGGTGAACACTCCTGGATCACTGGTGTCTGACACTGCAGGTACTGCCAACTGATTAGTTAGTGAAATGGACTCGAGCGAGGAGGAACTTTTGTTAGTAGGTACTTTAAGCAGGAGGACAGTGAAGACCAAACATTACGTGTACATCCACTGCTGCATGCACAAACTTAGTTATAATTTCTTGCTATGAATTTGTTTTCACCACTTTGTTGCTAGTCATCACTTTTGACATCCCAAATAGCAGGATGACTTTCTACTTCATTTATAAAATCTTCCGTGTTAATCAAATGCAAACTCATGTCTACAATGTGTACAGTATAATGCATAATGAATGTTTCGCTGTATCACTGTGCTCAGAAACGACTGCCTGTTTGTTGGCAAATCTGCAACGTCGTATCTGTGATCTGTGTCCCAGTGTAAACACTCCAATTCAAACAAATGTATCTCTATCAGTGACCATCACTGGCAACCATCACCAGTGTCTCAGTGTTAAATGAGCCTTAATGACAATTTTGTGAACACACAAACACACCATTTATTCTCCACATATATTTTGGTTACCCTGGTGTGCATTTACCATTTAGGTAGATTTTGACATCGTTTTGCTGATTTACCAATATTTGGTGCAATAGATCTGGCAGTAGAAATTCACAGCAGCAAATCACCACTGTATTGGTAGTACCTATTCTTTTAGAATTTCATCGCACTTTAGTTTTAACAACTTTGTTTGGAATTCTGATGGTGCTTTTTCAGGACGCGCTGAAAATGTAGTGATAAAAATCTCAAGTTTAGGTGCCATATCATTAATTTGTTAGCAAATGGCTGGATTCCATCAGTCAATTCGTAAAATTCACTTTTCACTAGGCAGAGATAATGCAAGAAAACCGGTTTGCCAAATTAACTACTGTGGCTGGACATGGGAGCCGTGTGGATTTCTGAAAATTTTATAGACAAAGTCAGGGTGATCACCAGTAGACCTTGAAAACTAGAAATTATGCTGCAACATCACATTGGTAGCTATGAGTGGGGGGAGGAGAGGTTGAAATGATGAGAAAGGGGAAGATTATTGGTAGTAATGTCAGTTTTGGCTTTGATAGATCTGTTTTGTGCTCGTCTGAGCATTTGGGCATGTTTGTCGCTTGGAACAGATTTCTGTTGTTTCTGCTTAAGGAGCAGAACTCGGTTGAATCACTTACTAAAACCAACCATCGCGATTTATAATACCATGAGGAAGTATATTCACCTAAGTCAAGTTATATTTAACTAGAAAGTCATTACATTGTTTTCCCCATCAGTCAACAACTTTTCATTTTCCAGTCACTTAAAACATTCATTAAAACTCTATATCAAGAATCTGTGCCATCCTTCCTGAAAATCATATCCACACATACCTTGGGATAGGAATCTCGGTGCTCGAGTTACAGTCAGGTAAATGAACCAGCTGAGAACTTTGAGGCATTGTGCTGGTGACCAAAACAAAATACCAACCAACAGTAAGGTTACTGCATCATCAACCAGCATCTTTTGCAGCAAACCGCTTCCAGCAGGCACACCAACGAGCAGCTACAAACTGTTGCATCACTCTTTCTCTTTACCCTTCTACCCTTCCCTTATGTAGGACTTACAAGCCAGTGGCTAGGATCACACACTTGTCGAGGAGCACAGGAACCTATGTATCAGACAGTGAAGGCCTGGAAGCAGATGGTCAACCAAGCACCAGGTATGATAGTGAGGATGATATGAAATGTAGGCAAAATGGATGAATGGAAAGGTGAAGATGGAGCAATTGGTGGAATGAGTGGCAGGGGAAACTGGAGAAAACCTGCCCTGATGCTGCTTTATCCACCATTAATGCCACATGCAGGTCCCTGGTATCAAACCCAGGCCACCTAGGTGGTAGGCAAACGGTCTAACTGCTCAGCCACAGTACTGCCTACTCCACTGCACTCAAGTCATATCTGGCCATCAAGGTTTCAGCAAAGAAATATCGTTTGATTTTATAGGACTTTTTAAACTTGACAGGTTTTTTTATGCCAACCAACTTACTGCTGGTGGTTTTAAACACACAGGCCATGTGTGGGCAATGTTTCAGAGGTGGAATCAGGACTGAAAAATTCTATGCCATAGCTAGGATCTGAACCTCAGATCTCTTGCAGCTGCGCGTGAAGTGGAAGATCCATGGTTTAGAACCCAGCTAGAATATTGGTTTTTTCAGCCCTGATTCCACCTTTCAAACTGACAATATTTCTGAGGTAGTCATGAGTAGGCTTTGGAGTGGTTGCCGTTTCATTGCACTTTGGCTGGAAAATGCAGTTTCACTGTTCCCTCCCTTCCCCAAGCACGACCTGCCATTCACCCGAAGTGCTCGCTTATATACAATGTACAGGTCAGTATAACAGAAGTGCACCTATCCTAAATGCATGTCCAAAGCCTAGACATGAGTGTGTGTAAGATGCCAATGGGTTAAATCCCAGTAATAAACAATTCTTCTAGAGTATAAACTTAACCTTCCACGGCTGGCGTCCTGAGTATTAGCTAAGTTTATCTCTTTGGGGCTTGCTGGCCATGGTCCAGAAGGCATCGAAGATAGAGGTTTCGCCAAGTACTGCGCTTGGCATCTTCAGGATAAGATGATGCATTGTAGCGCTGGTCAGAGCTTGAATGCAGAAGCAATGACTGTGGCACACTTATATAGCAGGGGTGGATGGGGCTTGTAGCGCTGGCTCTACAGTCAACTACTATGCCCGACTACAAAGGGAGGTCAGACTTAGAGGTCTTAGCGGACAACAAAACAGCGGTTGATAGAGCTAAAATTTTTAGCGCAGTGAAATGTGAAATTGAGGATTTGAAATTTTAGATACCCAATTTGTATACTCTTGGCGTACTTAACTATTTTCATTTTGGTTTTTGCCACAGTTTTGTATATTTACATATTTTCCTTTATAGTAGTAATTTTATTTTTTATTGAAGTTTATATCTGGCTATTGCCATGAACTGGTTTTTAAGGGTGCTGATGACCACAAAGTTGAACACCCTTAAACCTACAACCCCCCTACAAAGAGAGGCCATAGGAATCTACAGACAATTTCAACCAAAACGAAAAAGTGTGTGTACAGAAATCATGGATACCCATCTTAGAAAACCTTTCAAATAAATAACAGCTATAATAAAACCTCGCTACACCTGCCCCACCAACCAATGCGAGCCAATCGCAACCTTAGCCAGCACAACAAGCGCACCACCCCACCCTGCCTATTTAAGAGCACCACAGTCATTGCTTCCGCATTCAGGCTCTGACCAGCACAGACAATGGATCATCTTACCCTGAAGATGCCCAGTGCAGTGCTTGGCAAAACGTCAGTATCTTCGATGCCTTCTATGCCACGGCCTACAAGGCCGGAAGAGATGGACTTAGTTAACAGTCAATTCCTCTAGAGACTATAGTTGAACAATATTCACATTAGAAAGTCATTAGAACATATTTTATTGATCCTGGTTATAAGGTTAATGTGAACTATCTTTGGATATTCAATAAAAAATCTCCATTTTTCACATAAATACAATTTTGTAATTTATTTAATCAATTCAAGTCATGAATTACAATACATTAAGACAACGTTGTACAATTTTCAAAATGAAGGCTGTTTGTGATAATTATAAATTACTCCTGAAATACTAAGGCTACAAAATAAACAAACAAACTTCTACCTTTTTAATCATTTGTACCCAAAGCAACATGCCTCAAGCTTTAACGCCAAAAAACATGGTTAATTTATAAAAAGGAACAATATAAATGCAGTCAAAAACGCTTCACATATAAATAAGTTAATATTGAATCTCAAGTACCTACAAGTTGCCTACAACTTTAACACAGTCATGACAAGACAAACACTAGTTATACTGGATCTAAAAGCAATAATATATCACGAATATATTTTAAAAATGCAGAATGGGAAGTCCTCCATAAGCTGCATATGTATTTCATCCAGATACTGGTAATTAGGCACATCTCGAGAAGCAATACATCCACAACTAGGTTTGTTCACTTTAAGCCAGTTTTCGTAACCGTAATTCTTTTTGTAAATATGTATGTATTTATCTTGCATATTTAAGCTTACAGATTTCACAAGACAATTAAAATTAATGGAGAGTTGGCTAGTTAACCATTTTAACAACAAATTCCACTGAAAAACACAGACAAAGTAACATTAAGTTAACATTTAACAGCAGGGGAAGATCCATATATGGTCTTAACAGGGTTGTTTACCAATTGGCCTTGAGCCTCTAAGGTTGTAACATTTAAATATCTGGACTGATGTTCTGCTTCGAGGGCAAAATATGCACTGCTATGCCAAACCATAATAAACTAGGAAATGGTTCACCATATAGTTAATCGACTTGCAATAAAAATAAAAACAACAACAAATGCTTTACAGTTCAAAATGACTTGTGCTTCTGAAGTAACCAAGCAAGTATAATCGTAGACAAACAATGCCTCAGTCTCAAGTAATAAGGTAGGTACACAATACTCGTGTCCTATGCCCAAAAGCTTAGTTCATAAAGTACACAAAATGATTACAGTACAAGAGATTCATCACATTCCTCTCCGACAAGAGAGTTAAGACAATCCACAGAGTCAACATGTCCATCTTTTTTTGTATTTTTTTAATTTCTTTAGAAATTTTTTTTTAAATTTTTCTTTTATATTTTCGTGATAGTTACGTGTGCAATGAAGGTGGGTATGGTCCATTATGCCTACTGGGATGAGAATTGTCATGAACTAGCACCCAGCTTCTCTAATCTATTACACAATCTGGTTTCTTCTTCCGCTGCAAGAGATTTCAAAATGATTTCAGACTCTGGCTGGTGTCTCAGGCCACATTCTCCTTCCCAGCGGGCTTTTCCAGAAGCATGGGACTGCAATACAAGTTAAAACTCCTGTTATACTACATGTTGCATACCACACACAGAGAAAATGTTTGTTCTCTGTATCTCAACACAAAATGCTTACCATGGTGAGATCCCGCTTCCACACGGTGCTGCACTGCCCGTCACACAGGGGGCATGGACGCTCAAGAGAATAACCGCCACACTCACGGCAGTCCAGAGAAACATGGTCCTCATGCCAGCTAACGCCACATCTGTCAAATCACAAATATACAACTATATAGTCTTGAGTAGTCGCAAGCTTTCATAGCCCGAGTTAGAATTAAAGCTGAAGATTTCTTCCAGGCTTAAAAGCCGTGGTCTGCTGGAGTTTAGAGGTCAAGACATTTCGTCAACACCTGCGGTGGACATCATCAGTGGCACGGCCCGAGTCTTCTAGGTGAAGGTTCAATTACAACAGAATTAATGGCTGGAGGTGCCATATTTACATCTGGGTTGCTCACAGGGGATTGGCTGGGCTTGAGTGGAAGGTGTGTGGGGCTTCTCCGCTCTAGTTGCTGAATGGTTTACTTGATTTCTCTGCATTTGTGCTTTTTCGTGCTCAAGTATCAGATGCCAGGTTTTGTTCAGTTTTAGAGTTTCTTCCTTCCAACACCCCAATAATTTTAACAGAAAGGAAAAAGCTCTAAAACTGAACAAAGCCTGGCATCCGATACTTCAGCATAAAAAAAAGAAGCACAAATGCAGAGAAATCACGTAAACCATTCAGCAATCAGAGCTGAAAGCCCCACACACCTTCCACTCAAGTCCAGCCAATCCCGTGTGTGGCCCAGATATAAATATGGCACCTCCAGCCATCAATTCTGTTGTAACTGAACCTTTGCTGAGAAGACTCGGAGCACGCCACTGATGATGTCCACCACAGGTGTGGATGAAACGTCTGGACCTCTAAACTCCAGCAGACCATGGCTTTTAAGCCTGAAAGAAATCTCCAGCTTTAAATCTATAGTCTGTCATACACACAACATGATCTTAAAACTTCAGACCCCTTCATTAATAAGAGAATTTTAATGGAATAATCCTGCCACTTTAAAACTTTAGCCTAGATCCTTGACAAGATTTAGTGCCAACCATGCAGTCTAGGGAATCTGCCACTGAATTACCCCAGTATGGACAGCATAGTTGTTTCAAGTGTAATTCTGGACCTGTGGGGTCCGTGAAATTTCCCCTCAAAATGCAACCTCCCACCACACCTCTATGCAGTAACACGTGACCACCCACACCCCCATAGCAAGCTCACACTGACCTCTGCAATTGTGCACTTGCACCCATCTTGCATATGCAATTTGTATACTATTGGTCGTGGACAAAAATTAACTTGTTTTAATCTTTTTATTTCTATCTTCAACATACAATTCATATAATTTCACATAAGTTATATACAGAGAGATCCAAATACATATGAACCGCTTCGTGGCGTCTTTCCACTTCAAACATGGAAATACAATAACAGCAGCTGATATAACAAGGTCACAAGCATCACTTGTTTTTCTCTGCTCTGCTCACAATCAGTATTGAGTTGACGCGATATCGTGCAGCTGTATTATTACCAGTGTGCTTTAATATTTAGTTTTGTACTTAGTCACAAAGCATATAATGGCTCATCTACTGCGCAGCATGTACTTATTATGATTTTTGTTGAGTCAACAGTTGTCACCCATACATATGTGAACACAATTTTGTTCCCTTTGTTTTTTAGAGAATTAACCAACAGGAAGTGTGATTTTGCCTTTTTTCAACAAGACTGCAACAGCTTATACAGCCAATCTTTCGATGAGAACAAGTGCAAGTGTGTTTCAGGACAGAATTGTTTGTAGAAATTTGTGGCCTCCTTGGTCCCCCAACCTAACCCCCTGTGATAACTCAAAGCATAAAGTGTACAAGACAAATCCACACACCCTGGAAGAATTAAAACAAAATATCCGTCAAGAAATTGCCAGCATTTCTCAACGTGAACTACGGGGAGTGATGGATAGTTTCCTAAAGAGGTGCCAAAAATGTATGAACAACAAAGGTGGCCAGTTTCAGAATCTGCTATAATTATATTGGTAAGTAAAGCCTTTAAAAGTAGTTTTAAAAATGCTATATGCTTTTATCTGTGCCATTCTATGACAGCAGTAGTCGTAGACGAGCGCAGAGAACCCGTACAGACAAAACACAGTGCAGTCGGTTCACAGTCTTTTGGATCATCCGTTATTATTCAATATAATATTTCATCTCCCTTGGCTGCTTAATATACAGTTCATATAATACCATCATAAAATTGAGCGAAATATGCTACAAATTTATCTTAATATCTTCAATTTTATTGAAATGTTTTTAACGTGTTTTGGAACAAAATACATTTGATTCCTCTTTTGTATACTAAATAATAATAGTCATATAGTATCATCATCATCATCATCATCATCATCATCATCATCATCGCAATAATACAAAAGAGGAGTCAAATGTATTTTGTTCCAAAATAGGTAAACATTTCAATAAAATTGGAGTTTAGGAAGTAAAAACCATCAGTAGTCGATGTCTGGCTATTACCGTATATAATTTGGATTTATTCCAAAAATTTAGGCTTTTTAATGTATATCTGTAAAAGTCAACAGCAATACTGCCCAAAATTGTACTGCAACATGACGAGACCCTTTAGTGATTCTATTTTAAATTTGTTTCTTTCATCTGTCCATTATGATGATGTTGAGTGAAAATATTCTACATTGGCATTATGTCCAGATATAGGGAAGAAATATTCCACTATTTTGAGAAGCTCTGAATGGCAGTCTACAGGTTTGCTAAATACACCAGGTCTCATTGGAAGTTAAGTCATCTCAGCCAGAATTGCCATTTACAAACTTCTTTAAATTACAAAATTGATCAAAACACAAATCACAAGCACATGAATGCCACATGCTCGCATACCGACTGGAAGGCGAAGAGTGCACGAAGAGAATGAATTTGCTATGCAAAGACGCAATGCTATACTTCAAGGAAGCATTAGGCATTAGTGCAACAAGTGAAAACAGACTGCAAGTGCATTCCAATTGGTGCTGCCTCTATCATCTTGTGGTAATTCTGTATTCAAAAATTTAAATTCTTCAGTTTTGTGGGGGAGGGGGGGGGGGAGATAATCTAAAAAGGAGGGCATTTACAGATTTTCTAAAAATCAATGTCTTAATGTCTAGATTAACCTGGACGTCTGGTTGCCCTAGGAACGGGCTACATTTCTTGCACATGTACATCAATAAATAATATGGTCAAGCGTGCATGCTGCTGATAATTTTATTCAAATTTCAATGCTGTATCATCACTTTCAGTCACCTCAGTCAGTGTGTGTACCATAACTAAAGCCTAAATGGCTAGATAACCAACAAAAGCTGGTGTTATTTTCCCCAGTTTCTACATTTTCAATGTCATTCAAATGCACTGAACAGGAAGATCTATGGATCATATTTTGGTCACTACACATTGAATTATGCATTCAACAGACCACTGATGTAATAAATTATTATAATACACAAATTATGCACATTCAGGCTAAAGAATCCAACATTTTAAAGTATGCATGCATGGGACCAAAAGTCATTTCTGGTATAATTACTGAATGCTTGAAACAAATCCTTTGAACAATATTAACAGCGGCAATTGTAATTTCCATTGTTTTACCATCTGTTGAGAATAATCATATACAAATATATAGCTTAGTCTTCTTCGGCAAAAACAAAATCAATATGCATACCTAACTTCTGTTTAATTTGGTAAAAATAAGTTAGGGAAATAAAATTACATACAATAGTATGGCCAAATCATACACAAGGGTCACTCCATAAGTCCTGGCAACTATGGGATAACATTCGATAATGTGACAACAGGAGAAACCCATATTGTGCATTGCACTGTGAAGGCAGTGTGTATCCCAATGGCATCAGAAAATAGGGATAGAGGACAGGAGTTAATACCACAGGGTGAAGCGTAAAACATGCAATGGAACTATTGTGCACAAGTACTAATAGAATCAACATCAATCAACATCCATGGCACCATTTCAGTGCACCAACTGTCCTTCAAAATAGCCCCCTCAGGGCATCCACACAGTGTTGCCAATAATGGAGAAGCATTGAATGCCATGAGCATTATCAGTGTGTGCCCAAAATCTTCTCATAGGTCAGCATGACACAGAGTAGCATTCCTGCCACTAAGCACAGCAGTTTTCAGTATGGTTGCTGTTACAATCTGCTGTAGCACAGCCAACCTTAGACCGAATGTTTTCGGCACCAATACCTAGACACCCTCGCTTAAAGTCGTCATCTGTTAGTTGAATTTGATATAGTTTGCCACAGGGTTTCAAATGTATAAATAGGCCATTTGTTCGAAAGATATCACATCATTGCCAAGACTTATGGAATGGCTCTCGTATTAATCAGCAAAGGTTAGCATTCAAGTAGCTTACGTAAAACAAGAGTTCAGCTGAAGTCTAAGCTCTTCAATGGAGAGGACCGTATCAGAAGTATTGAAGTAATTTTGCAGCTCTTCTAACGAACTTCCAATACTCTGGCTTCGATTGCTCAAGCTGTAAAAAACAAACATACGAAAAAGATGAGACACCACGGCTTATACATGGTTTATGAAACGTAGAGTTGCTTTGTGGAAAGGCCATACATGCTACATGTACCGCAGTATGAGCAAATCATTCACATATGCGGTCCATGGCCTTACCACAAAGCAAACACGTTCTTATTACTAGAGCCCAGATTCTGATAACTTATCTTATTTGTTGCATCATAAGCATTGTACACAAATCCTTATCACGAATCCCAGATTATGAAAATGCATGTCATTTTATTAGGTCATACCTAGTCATATCACCAAGTTCTGTCACATGTGGGTAGCAGACAACAAAGGACACTATCCAAAACATTTATCAACTATGATATAGCGAACACAAAGAACAAATAGTTAATCAAAATAGTTTGGAGGCCTTCAAACAGCATGGCCAATCATCTATAGCAGCATGTATGATATTTATGTCCAAAATCTGCATTGTTTGCTTTAAATCTCATTTTAGGGCCTCCAGATTTCTGTGCCATGTTGAGCTTTACTCTTGATGATGTCCCATAGTTGGTAATCCAGCGGGTTCAGATATGGACTTCCTGATGGCCAATCTTGGTGTGCTATAAACTCGGGACATTGTCCTTAAGCCAATGCTTAGCACATGTTTAGCCTTATGAGCTGGTGCAATCTTATGATATTATATAGGATGTCCCAAAATTAGACCGACAAACTTTGGGAGCTGATAGATAACGTTTTAAACACTTTTTGTTAAGGAAAGCTTTATGCTGCGGTGCTTCGTTTAAGCGCTAGACGAGTTAATGTTACAGATTACTGCCTCCCATCCAGTTTATGTAATTATGGCAAAATCAACAATGCAAGTTCATATTGCATTTATCTTAGTAAGGCACACAATCTTAATCCAAGAAACAAACACAGAACACAAACAAAACAAACATCTCATTGTTTACAGTTAATTGCAACTTTACTATTAAAATTACACCAACAAAATTTTAAACCAGAGGATTGGCTGGTGTCTTTGTGAGAATACGGCAGAATAGGGCATGTCGATGCACTCTTTGTGTTAATCGCAATGGGCGTGTGTTCCAGCATTTGCTTTGAATAGTAAAGTTGTGATTAACTGTAAACAACGCAATGTTTGTGTTTTGTTTATGTGTTCTGTGTTTGCTTCTTGGATTAAGATTGTGTGCCTTACTAATATAAGTGCAATACTAATTTGCATTGTTGATTTTGCCGTAAATACTCAAACTGGGTGGGAGGCAGTAATGACATTAACTCGTCTAGCATTTAACGAAGAACCGCAGCAAAAAAGTTCCCTTAACAAAAGTTTAAAATGATATCCATCAGCTCCCAAAGGTTGTCAGTCTAATTTTAGGACACCCTGTATAACATTGAGTGCAACAGTGGCTTAAGGACAATGTTACTAAGATTACAGTGCACCAAGGTTGGCCATTGTGAAGTCCAGATCTGAATCTGCTGAATTACCAAACTGTGGGACATTGAGAGTGAAGCTTAATTGACATGACAAATCTGGAGGTCCTAAAACAAGATTTGAAGCAAACAATGCAGAATTCGGACATAAATGTCATACATGCTGCTACAGGTGATTGTTCGGGCTGTTTGAAAGCCTGTGTGGCCCCCAAAGGAGTTTTTTTTTTAATTAACATCCTCCAATGTAATGTCATGTTGGACGGTGAATGAAATGGGTGAAATGATGCTCTAATGAGCCTGAGGTCCATGGAACTTTAAGTTACTCGACATTCATCTTCTCAGAATAAGGGAAAACCTCGGGGCAAAAAACCTTACCCGGATAACATACCCTAAGCAAGATTCGAACTCGCAACCTCAAACATGAGGCAGACATGCTAATCATCACACTACCGAGGCAGCTCCTCCAAAGGAGGGCATTTTGAGTAACTGTCTGTTACTTGTATTCACTACATTACAGTTGATAAATGTTTTGGATAGTGTCCTCTGTTGTGTGCTCACTTGTCACTTCCGAGAACACTTTTTCCCTTTTCACATCACTGAGCATGTCGTCAGTTGCTAGTGTCCCAGGCTGCAATGTTCTCATTATTCAGTGAATTTTGTATAACCCGACACCTCACAGAAGTAAATGCTACTCTTTCATAACACCTGCTACAAAAACAACTATCTGAATGTTCGTATCAAATTATTTAAAAATGGAAAATAGGGGGGGGGGGGGGCCACATGTTGGAAGCTTGCAATCAGATAATATTAATTGTCAAAATTTATATTTTGTTGCAGATAACCATAATTTGTGATAAATAAAAATTGTCATTTACATCATAATTAAAGTAATAGTTGAATACTCAGTAATTGATTGCACATTAAGTTCACCAACTTCCAAAGGCCGCCCCCCCCCCCCCCCCCGGTTCACGACGCCCATGTCTCTGAACAGCATAACCCAAAAACAATCCCTCCACCCTAAACTACTCTTTCCATAAGATTGTCCAAACATTTTGATTTTCTCAAAAATGGCTAACAATTTTGATTAAAATGCCACATGTTCAAGATATTTTTATAACAAATGAAATGTATATTGAATTTTCTCGCTTATAGCCTATGTAGTCCTATTTACTCTGGATGACTTTTACATACTGGTAAACCTTAAGACCAAATCTTACCAACCAAAAAATGTAGCTCTTACTAAAACACACAATTTATGTCCAAATGAATTTTTTGTGGAGTGAACCATTTTAGACATATTCCTTATTATTTGTGCGAGTTTTGCAATACTTAAAACTTTTCCTGAGTGGATGGTCGTTATTCACTTTATTTCTTACTGTGCAAAGAGAACGGAATTTAGAAGATTTATAAGATTTGATTCGCTCAAAGCATGCTGTATTCCCATATTCCCCTTGTACCTACAAGAAAATATAATTTCTACAAATGTCTATCTCAATAAACATGAAGATAAGGGAATTAGTTTGTAAGAATAGGTATCTAGTACAAGAGTAGAGAAAGTCATGTGAGTGCAGCACAGATTTTTATACCCACTTCACTATTTTTACTATTATATACATGTAAAAGTTAATTTATAACCTTCTGTATGCTAATTTTAACAAATAAATAAATCCACATTTTAGATTTCCTTGTAATTATTTTTTTGCAAAATGTAGGGTCATTTCTTGTGCCACTTTTCAGAAGTTGTTGAGCTATCAAAATTCGGGCCATTAGGTTTTGATATCCACATTTGTTTCTTACCTGTGATCTCTGCTATGCATGTCAAGGGGATGCACACTTGCCAAAGACATCTGACTGGGAACTGAAAAGAAAGATACATTAGTACTGTTAGTTATGCATATACAACATCCACAACACAAATTTATCATATACTGTTTTCTGGAGAAAACAGAGGGCAACTGTACTGTAAAACAACAGCTGAATGTGAAAACCTTCCTAACATTACATTTTCAATGCATAAGGGAAAAAATGCGGGAAACCTGCAAATATGAAGTTGTATGATATCTACTGTTTCATCTGAAGCATTTCGCTTGGAAAATGTGCAATGCTACTCTAAAAACTCTACAAAACAAAGGAGAACTCTTACATTCATTTCCACTGACAACTTTAGGTTAGAGGTAGATTCCTAAAAAACTATTTTTCATACGAAATTTAGAGTTATGGGAGGGGGGAGTCGGAATTATTGCACGTTACTATGGGCAAGTAATTGAGTATATTTTTTTTTCCAGTAGCTAATGTTAAGATTGTAACAAAAAACAAAGCACTATCGATTTTTCATAACGTTAATGGTGCAACGGTGAAAAATAATTTTGTGGTCTTTCCTGTAATCACCCCGCTTAAATTCTTCAATTAAAATTAGTTCACTAATAACCTTAAATTATATGTATTTTGCTCATACACACGCTATTCAAATCTATTTCACAATTCTGCCTTGTGAAAGTTCCTCCCGCGACTTTCATATCCTCTACCTCTAGGCACCGAAAAGTGAACTGTCAAATAATAAATGCATAAATAGATGTTTATAAATTTCTGATGTAGTTACAGTTAAAAAATAAAAGCCGGATTAATGCAGTCAAAGTAAAACATTCAAAATAACATTTGAAGTATCTGCAACTTAACTAAGTCATAAAACTTTGCTATTAAGGAATAGTTTTCATTTTGTCGTAAATTTTTACTCAGTTGTTCGTCATTTGGCAGGTTATTGTACAGAATTAAACCTTCAACGTTTACAATTTTTTTTTCTGATAGTTTCCTACTGAAACCTCTTCTATAATTATTTATGTGATATTATGATGGATATTGTTTTTTCACATAAATAAACTTATATTTAGTCTGCAAGAGGACACTCGGCAACATGTGAATGTCTAGAATAAACCGCAGCAGATGGAGACAAGCAAAGATGAAAACTGCACGAATAAAATGTTTACGTACATACCACTAAGTCTTGTTATCTTGCCAACAACGGCGCCTGATAAAGGATATTTCTGCCACGGCGTCTGGCCTGCATTCCACTCCAGCCCGCCAAAATGTCGCTCGGCTAGCCCCGCCCCATCAACCCCAACCCCTAACTCTTTCTCTCTCGCACACAGAGACAGACAGACAGACAGACACAGACACACACACATACGCGCGCGCGCGCGCACGCACGCGAACCCTTCATGAGTAGTGGAAAATTTCCACAACGGCCGAGGTCATTCAACCCCTCATGTTGTGCCTCAAGACGACGTGGCACGTGTACGAAGGCTCCCCCACCCTGACAACATTTCCGGAAAACCAACGCTACTATTACATTCATCTTCACAAATGGCGCGAAACTGCCCTTTTGTTCTTCATATTGGTGAAATTTGAATATGAAGCAGTTTTATTTTTAACCCTTTCTGTCTCAATGAATCACGTGTGCCACTGAATACTTTTGATTAACAAGGGTGAGATGTAACCGCTTAAACCTAAGATTCAAGTGAAGAGGCCTTGACGTTTTCCTGCCCAGTAATCAAATACTATGCTTATGTACCCACATAGAGCTAGTTAACTCACGTTTTTGAAGACATTTTCAGACACTGTATTGAATAATTTGACTAGAAATGGACAAAAACTAAACAGTGGCCATCCTGATTCATCACGTATCCACCAATTAGAATCACGGGATATGTTTCAAGAAGACAGTCGACGTGCGTGTCAGAATGTGTGTCTAACAATTCACGAAGCAACTTCTGAGAGAACTTGCAAGTAAAGTAACACAGCCAATGCTTGGGTTTGGTTTGATTCACCTCTCTAGCAAGCTCTATTCAACTGCTGGAAATAAAAAAAAAATGGATTGAAAAGGCTAAGCGATTAAGACAACCAGACTGGTGGCGTAGATATTAATTCGTGCGTAAAGCTTGAATGAGAAAGACAAATGTCAGATCTAGGACTGTTACTGAACAGCAACCTAACAAGCATAACAATTTAACTGGATACAAAACAAGTTTTCGATAATTAAAAAAGGAAATGTCTCTATCGCATGTATTTGTTTTACTTTAGAACATAATCTAATGTAATCAGAGTCAACCACAGTGGTTGAGAAGATACATCATCTCTGCTGTGATAAAAGGTTTCTTAGCAGGGTTAAAAATATAAAATACAATTAGAACCAACTAGATAATAGATGATGCAGTCCAATCATGTCGCGTTTCTTTGGCACCTAAGTAAACGAGCAATGGACCAGCTCAAATCAAGTGTGGAATTCCTCTTTGGTTTAAAACGGAATATTCTGATCCGTTATTTTCAGTTAGTTGTAAAAACAATAATGGAGTGTGCCACTTTTGTTGGGCAGTACTTGTTCTACTTCCTCACACCTCAGTCCTGAACCAACGTAATGGCAGAAGCGTTTCTTGTGCTACGTAAATGACAGGATGCAATATTCACCATTGCTAAGGGATGAAAATAAATAGTGTACCGTCCACGTGGCGTGCCTGTAAGTCCTGCAACTTGCACCCCGAGTTTGCCATGCGCGAGCGGGGTGCGGTCTCCAGTACCATTTCCTATTGACCTTGCCCTCAGACTGAGGTATTGATCCGTCTTGCTACTACACTACATACGCCGTCAAAACAATCTCTTGTAGCCTTCCCTTCCTTCTGTCCCGTGCCTTAATTCTTACCTCACAGCAATGCATCCCTATGCAAGAAGTTACGTAACAAGCAACACTCCGACTTCCTACTTAATGATCCGTTGCTTTGTATGTCAAAAATAGTGCGCAATATTGGAACCTACTTTCACCGGCTATGGCTGCATTTGCTGGAAAAGAAACCACCGTTAAAATGCAGGAAGACATTTGCGCAAGAGGTTTGGCACCAGCAGCGAGATTTCACCTACTATTTATTCTCTCTTCCATCATTATTCTAAGGCGCCACAATGACAAATTTTATCCGTTTCATCTGTTCCTATGATTGTGCATAATTACGGTAGTCTAATGAACATTATAATTCTTACAAAATAAATCAAATACCTGGTCTTAGTAAGACTAGAATTTCCCTCAAAACCTATGCAGTAACGCTATTACCATTATATTGCACCTACGCTTTCCACAGTACCAAGCCTTAGACACTGAAAAACTGGTGTTATAAATAGGCATATTTAACGGACAAAACTTCGCAACTTTAAGCCAAGGACATTCAAAATGTCCCGATTGTGATCCCCCTGAAACTTGAAAGTATTTGCGAGGCTTTGGCCAATCACATTTTATCAAAGCCTAAGGTGCATCTTACCTGGATTCATCCAAGGACTAGCCAATTTAAACTACTTTTTTATGTGGGCTACACAAGCACCTTTTAACTAAAAGCTTGCAAAGAACCCGGATGTTTTGATGTCGACATAATCAACCTCTGTTTTTCAGGAAAGCTTTAT
This sequence comes from Tenodera sinensis, assembly GCA_030765045.1. Classification (NCBI taxonomy): domain Eukaryota; kingdom Metazoa; phylum Arthropoda; class Insecta; order Mantodea; family Mantidae; genus Tenodera; species Tenodera sinensis. Next base: position 13,352,010 of record CM060962.1, on the reverse strand, counting down.
GTAACACTCGATCTTAAAGAATGACAAAGCATTTCACACGTGGAGCATTGAAGGCAATTAAACATAAAGGAACGATTCGACTAACTCGTGAATTATTTTCCTTTCTCGCACAACGCAAAAGCCTTTGAACATTTGCTTAGTATTTCAAATTAGGTAAACACAAACCTAGTTTTAAGGACCTGAAATGCCTAAGAGAAACTTAAACAGTAGGTCTTCTCCCCTACAGCCAAGAAAAACTTGTTAAAGAAGCCTGAAACCTGTTTAATGCCACCGCAGTGATTATTAACTACAATTTTACTCCACAAGTAATATGTACCCCCGTGTGTGAGCATCACTGTTATTGTGCACCCTCACAACAACAATGACGTCCACAACAGTTATCAAACTAAGCGTGATAGACAAGTATAGAAAAATGCACTTTTGATACCCCAATTAGTTAAAAACTTTACCGTATAAGGAGAACTCGATTTCGTTTCTATAACGCAATAAATGCGCTTGACCTCTTTTTAAGCTATTATTCTAATTCTAACATAAGTAAGCTATTACTACTGTAACTGGGCCACCAAACACTTACCAGTTTCCTTTTCACAAGACGTTGAGGAAGAAATGGTGAAAGGCTAGTCGTCCAAGCTAGTTGAATGTTTTCAGTAACTCCAAACGAAGACGAAATGCGAGGTAGAAGATGAAGTTTGCACTAACCAAGGAAACGAAAGCGAAGTACTGATTAAGTAACAGCAGATATACCCCAACTCACTGAGCCGAATGGCAGGGGAATCGTAACGGAGACCACATTTATAAACTAGCTCCTCGACAACCCAGGTGGTGGGGGTCGTGAGGGAGAACGGAGTAACGACTGACTGAGGGGAACAGACGGCGCCAGTTCTGTGCCAGCCAGCCAACCAGATAGCGAACCTGCTGGCGGCGACCAATCGCAAAACCAGCATCGGCATTAATGACACATCTACGAACTTCGATTATTCTCCGACAATAACAAACTTCCCTCACGTCTGTCTGGGTTGCAATATTTTCTTTTCTGTTATGTTTTAACATCTAAGCTCATCTTGACAAGGGCAAAATGAAGTAGAAATTCTCCCTTCTCAAAATCAAACATCCCAATAAATCCACAGTTTTAGGAAGTATTGTATTCCACTAAAAAATTCGATGTCGAGATATCACCAGAAATATATGTTTTGAGACCCTCTGAATAAAAAAATAAGCATCTATAGAAAAAGGTCCGCGCGCGCGCGCATGTGTGTGTGTCTGTCAGTCTGGACAGCATAACTCAAAAATGAAAAGTCAGTTAAAAACCAAAGTTGGTATCTAAGTTTAATGTCTTTCAAGGATGCGGCACGAAGTTTTTGAAGAAAATAGCCCCACCCTAAACCACCCTTTACATAGAAAATTTTCCGAAAATTTGTATTTCCTTGAAAATGCCTCTAACGATTTTGATTAAAATGCCGTATGTTTAAGATATTTTTATAACAAATGAAATGCATATCTTGAATTTTGTGACTATAGCCCATGTAGTCCTGTTTACTCTGGACGACTTTTGAATAACTCGTAAACCGTAAGAGATAGACAAAATCTTACTATACAAAAAATGTAGATCTCGCTAAAACACACAATTTAGGTTGAAATAAATTATTTTGTAGAGTGAAGCATTTCGGAGATATTGCTTGTTATTTGTGCCAAACTTTCGTGAAATGGAACATAGCTGTTTATTTTTTTTATATGTTAAGCGTGCAAAGAGAACAGAATCTCAAAGCTTTAAAACATTTGACTATCGCTCAAAGTCTACTGTATTCCAATATTCCCCTTGTACCTACAAGGAAATAAGCAATAAGATAATTTGTACAAATGTTTATCTCAACTAACACGAGGAAGATATAGGAATAAGAGTTTATAAGAGTGGTTAGTACTGTGTGCCCAGGACAAGAAGGCAAGTCTTAGGAATGCGTAGCGTAATCATTTTGTGCTTCCCGCACGGTGTTTATGCCTAGTTTCTGAGTATGACAAGAATGCTAGGCTCGTTTAAAACACACAATGTTGTCACATGACTCATGACAAGAATGCTAGGCTCGTTTAAAATACACAATGTTGTCACATGACTCACCGATAGCTAGAAATACGCACTCTCATACACTCATTTCCTGGTAAACAGGTCCGCTACCGGAGTAGATACACAGTTCAAGCCCCCTCTGCCCTTCATTCCCGTCTAGCCTTCTTGTCGTGGGCATACACTCAGTACAAGAGTAGAGAAAGTCATATGAGTGCAACACATCAGATTTTTTAAAACAAGCGGTTTAAGTTTTTTCAGACTTAATGCCCATATCTATGCGGATATTATTTATAATTTTTTTTCGACTAGAATTTTTTACTTCTGTAGGATTATATTTAATTTGAGTCAAAAGTTGGGTTTAATGGCTTTTGAACTTCTAGTGAGAAATCTGTAAATACTAAAAAGAAAATTCCTTTTAAATTGTGGGTGTAATGTTCGAAGGTTTTTTCTGATCTTTTTGAAACATTGCCTACAACAGTCCAATTACAGTAACCATTTTTAGGTATGCATTAAATATGCAAATTTCAATGTAACATAACAGGATAATTTAAAAAGAAGAGAAAGCTAAGATTAAAAACAAACAATTAGTAATGACACAAAAACAAACGCAGTTCATTCCTATATTCAGCTGTTTCTTATATTGATTACGAGAAACGCTATCCAGTTCTGTTTTTGTTAAAAGTCCAATTGTGTTTACAGCATAACCTCAGAACAGGACAGCTCCTATGCGATGGCATTTGGGTATTCTAAAATGGAGTAGTTGTCGTTTTCTGAAACTTGCATTACTGCCATTAAAATATATTTTACCAAGTAACTTTTTTTATCTTCACGACCTTAAATGATCTTAAAACCCCAGCGCAACAGCTCATGAAAGGCCAAAGCTTACCACCCAGCCGCTGCGTTCCCCACCTCTGCCTACTACAGGCGTAATTGGTGGGGTGCAGTACTGCAGGGTGGGACATGCTCAGCGCCCCGAGCCCTTCCCTCCCGGCCAGGTAGCCTTCACGACCTGGGGCTGCTACTTCTCCATCAAGTAGCTCCTCAATTGGTCCCCCCGGGATCTAACGAGGCTGAGTGCACCCCGAAAATGATCTTAAATATCACCCTAACCACGTGAAGGTCCCATTGTAATGGTAGGCGTGGTGCGACCTTGAAAAGTAACAGCTAGATTACTTACAATAGTTGGACGTACTAACCCTCACGTTACCACTGGGGGGGGGGGGGAAGTACTTTATGCCCACCTTCTGTAATTTTTTAAATTCTGTCTTTTAATTTTTTTGATTAAAGCCATGCATAGTTATTGTCAACCACTGCCCCTACTACTGAATTGCTTCAAAGTTTTCATTGTTGGTCATTTTGAGAAACAATGAAATGTCAAGATGGTCAAGTACTGTCCCGCGGTATAATGCGATTCATGTAAAAAGAAGTAAAACAAAAAAGAATAGTTAAACAATGTTAAATATTACCTTTATAAACATGACAAGGTGTAATACCCAATTTTAAAGTAAATTTGTTTTAAAACTTGCTCAGACATTCTGTTACTAGTGGTGGTCACAAAATACCCCCCCCCCCCCCCCAGGTAATGTAAGTTATGGAATAAGCCCTGACTTTGCTAGCGTTAACCTGTGCTTCACGAGTGCAAATGTTTAACAAAATATAAATAGGGGAGCCATATTCCAAAAGATTTCAAAGAATTTTTAGACTTACAAGTTCTGCAACTTGATTCTACTAATATAAGAACAACGCAATCAAAGTCGCGAAAAATGACAAAAATCTGGTTTGTTCTTAAGAATCATTTATAACAGGAAGAAATGCAGTCATTGAAAGCTGAGCCCTATTATTGCCTTACAAAACAAACAAACGAAAAATAAATAATAAAATAAAGTAAACGAATAAGTAAATAAATACATAAACAAATAAACAGGCAAATAAATACTTAAATAACCGGAGTACCAGAGCCGATCATCCCACGGAATGGGCTGGCCTTTAGTTCAGGCCGGGGCGACTCGCGGGATACCTTGAACGACCTTCGTACTTCTTACCTCCTAAACCTACAGTTATCAGGGCAAGGCCTTGAGCGGGCTGCGCTCACTGAGCACCAGTTGACCAGCCCTGATATTGGTAAAATTAGCTTTCTGCAAGGGAGGTCACCTCGGCAGTGTGGGATGCAAGTATTCGCGCTAAGGTCAACTTCAACATCGATTTTTGCAACTCTGCGTTTTCATTTTAACCTGCACTGACTCTCAAGTAATTAACATTGCACACATCAAATAGGGTCTACACCAATAAAAATAACTAATTTCAGAATTAATTGGAAATCAACGCAAACATAAACAAAAGCATAGAGAAGCCTTCCAGTTGATGGGGCAGCGAGACGTAATTCTCTCTCACTCTCTCTCCCCCTCTCTCTCACTCTCTCTCCCTCTCTCCCTCTATCTCCCTCTCTCTCCCTCTATCTCCCTCTCTCCCTCTATCTCCCTCTCCCCCTCTCTCACTCTCTCCCCTCTCTCCCTCTCGATCCATCCCTCTCCCTCTCTCTCCCTCTCGCTCCATTTCTCTCTCACTCTCTCTCACTCTCTTTCCCTCCCTCTCTCTCCCTCTCCCTCCCTCACTCTCTCACTCTAGCCCTCTCTCTCCCTCTCCCTCCCTCACTCTCTCTCACTCCATCCCTCTCCCTCTCTCCCTCTCTCACTCTCTCTCCCTCTCTCCCTCTCTCTCCCCCTCTCCCCCCTCTCTCCCTCTCCCCCTCTCTCTCCCTCTCTCCCTCTATCTCCCTCTCTCTCCCTCTCTCTCTGTCTCTCCCCTCTCTCTCCCTCTCGCTCCATCCCTCGCCCTCTCTCCCTGTCTCCCTCTCCCTCCATCACTCTCTCTCACTCCATCCCTCTCCCTCTCTCTCCCTCCCTCCCTCCCTCCCTCCCTCACCCTCTCTCACTCTATCCCTCTCTCTCACTCTCTCTCCCTCTATCTCCCCCCCCTCTCCCTCTCTCTCCCTTTCTCTCTCTCACTCTCTCTCCCTCTCTCCCCTCTCGCTCCATCCCTCTCACTCTCTCCCCCACTCTCCCTCTCTCTCCCTCTCTCACTCTCTATCCCTTTCTCCCCTCTCTCTCCCTCTCGCTCCATCCCTCTCCCTCTCTCCCTCTCCCTCCCTCACTCTCTCTCACTCTATGCCTCTCTCCCTCTCTCTCCCTCCCTCTCCCTCCCTCACTGTCTCACTCTATCCCTCTCTCTCCCTCTCTCCCTCTCCCTCCCTCACTCTCTCTCACTCTATCCCTCTCTCTCCCTCTCTCTTTCTCCCTCTCACTGTGTCTCCCTCTCTCACTCCCTCTCTCTCCCTCTCTCACTCTCTCTCCCTCTCTCTATTATACAGGATGGAAGGGAAGTTATATTGCTTCTAATATATACTTCATAGAAGCATTACAAACAAGTCGAATGACAGTTTGTTCTTTGATCAGCCGATTTCGAAAAAATAAATAGTTCTTGATCCAAATCGGGTGCGTAATTCCACAGGAATGTACGACGATAAAGTTTGTTACTTGTAAGATGCGTAGATTAACTTATTTCTGACATAACTTTAGTAGTAGTTATGCGACATCATGCAGGGTTTCGAAATAATTAATCACTTAAAAGACGTGAAGGAATACACCGAGTAGCTCTTTCAGACGTGAAGCAACTCGAGAAGGTTGAGGTTGGTCGGTTGGTCTGGGAATTGAACTGATTTCTGGATGTAAACAGGTCGGTCGCTTTCGGGTAATGTTTATAATTGGCCTACACTCACACAGTAAACACGGAAGGACACGACAGCGAATGTGTGTATGTTTTCAAGACGCACCGTTACGCTGTTTGTTTATGTACTGAGCTAGGGACAGTGACACCCACACAACTTGCAGTGTTGCCAGTTTGTTTTCGACAAAAGTAAAATATCTCTGTAGGAAATGGTCAGAGACAAAAGCGTAGAATACAAAATGTGTTCCAAATACCGAGATCTATCACTGGTTTAAATTAATGTAATGATTTCCCTTACACCCTGTATAAATATACAATTCATGGCTACATAACTAAGCTTCATTTAGCTTTCTGGTTATATTATTCCTATCAATGTCATAGGCAAAACAACTTGGTAAACTGTTTTCATCACATTACTTGAATTCTGGTAGCAGTTTCAGTGTTTTGGAGGATATTAAGGATAAAGGGTACGATACACGAAGGGGGACACCTCACACACTGCTACCTATGCAGATCTATTGTGGCTAACGCTCCCAGGAGGAAGGAATAAAGTGAGGGAACCACAGGTTGCCACAGGGCCGCAGCTAGACGGGCCACAGAGTCGCGCGGAAGTCCCTAACAAGTTTGGAGGATATAATGAATGATGCTTTAAATTTGCGCTGTTATTGCTTTCTAGTTATGTGTACAGCTATTCAGTTATTGAAAGAATTAATTTATAAGTATCAGTTTATTTATTTGTTTGTTTGTTTGTTTAAGAATAAGTCTGCGATAACGCTACTGCTGCCAAGCATTTTACCTGTGTTAGTGTCATTTTTATGCAAATAATTGACGTCTTAATTTGGAACCTCCAGTGCATTAGATTATAAGTAAATATAACAGAATATTAGTGATATTTATAACCGCACAGCTGGAAAAATAACAGTATAAACTACGGCCACATTGCATTCCTTTGTTTTTCGTTTGCTGGCGTCTCAAAGGAGTAAGGCCATAAACGTTAGAAAATCTGGCGGAAAAAGTATCAGGAGACGAAAGGGTTTACTAATAATAATTCTTGAGTGGTTGAGTTAGAAAATGCAAAACAAAAGTTAAAAGCAAAGCTGGATTGTTAAAGTTATCCTCCAAGTATGTGTCGAATCCAGCGATGCTCAACCTGAATGAGTGAAGGGCAAATGCTTCATGCACAAAACGAAGGAGGTGGGATAAAGCGACAAGGTGACGTCATTAGCGCATAAGAGAAAAGGTTGGGCATCGCTGCTCTATATAACAAAGTGCCCAGGTAAAACTAATACTGTAACAAAACGGCAATTCGATAAGTCCCACCCCTGACACCAGTGTTACAAAAGGACATAATCAGTCCAGTTACTTTTCTATCGCTTTGTTTTTCTTCTAAACTTTTGCACAAAAAACACAGTTCTCTTCTAATGACGTTAACACAGTCTACAGTCTTTCGTGATTCTATAACTCACAACTGTTTTCTTCTTGTAGCCTCAACTCAGTCTTTCACTGTCTGTCTTCACTTGTTCTGCCTCTCATACATTAACTGCAACGATATAATCACTCGACGCTCGTTAAAACTTTCTTACTTCAACGCGACGTGTCTTTCACGACAACAGTACCACACACACAGCTGTCTTGCACTCACTGACCCACTGTAACTCTCACCTCCACTGTTTCCTCGCCTCCTTATATAGCGAGGATGACATAACATGAACCTTTCTCGACTTCCACAAACAAACCGGGCGCCGGGTGCTTCTCGAAGGTTGCAACAATCCTTTGTAATGCGCCGCGCTCATTGTTGTTAGTCACATATTCACAGTTACATGAGGCAGCCTGATCTTGAGCGCCTCTGTCTGCTCGCTGGTCAGGTATGAGGTGTGAAGTAACAGCCCCAACCGTTGTAGTGCGCGGCGCCCGGCGTCACAATACTTCTTGTTTTTTTCGTTCTGCAATTGAGAATTTCCAAGGTGTGTATTACTGGTTTTTGTTGCGGTGTTGACTAAAACTGTGGACATATCACTAGTTGATCCAGTCTTAGAACCGGATTTGTTGTAAACAAAGCAGTTTGTATCCCTCCGCTTTAGCCTAGCTATGAGGAGTAAATTGCCCGTCATCTTCTGCAGACCAAAGAGAGGTTGAATAACACCACACAATTAAACGGAATAAACAACTTTCTTTAGTTTCAATGCTCATATCATTTACTATTTCATATTAAACAAAAGATGTTAAATTAACACACTTTTTAAAAGCCCAAAAATAATCGTATATGTTTAAGGCACTATATGTTATGGTGTACTTTGGTTTCCCGCGTATCACGGCCTAGTTAATGACGTCATATGTTTACATCTAATTGGGTTCTTAGAGCGGAGCGAGCATTGGTGGTTGGAGTGACAGTGTTGTTTCCCGCACTTTTAGTACGTGCTGTTTTACTATTCTAAGATCCCTCATTAAACCAGTAGAAATAGAAAACTTGTCTTTAAATACGCCGAAAAGAGTTGCAGAGGATTCAAATGCAGACTATTAAGAACAATGATAGGCTGGCCTCGTAGCTTGGTCGGTGGAGCACCTGCCTGTTGTGCGAGGGGTCCTGTGCTCGATTCCGGGGTGCGTTGGGAAGTTTTCTTTGGCCAAGCTTATTTCTTATGCTCCTCAGCATGTGCAAGTATACGCCAGAGACCCGCAAAATAGGAATTTTGTGACGTCATTAGCAATACTGTACCTCACAGCAGCAGATGGGGTCAGAGGGAGGGGGGCGTAGACGGAGCGCTTAGATATGCAGTGCAGCACTGTAAATATCTAAAGTGAAATGAGTAGGTTATTGTGTGAGAATTTAGTTCACTAAGCCAGCTAGATCTACAGAAACATCACAGTTCGCTATTTTAAATGTGAGCAAAATTGTTCATCAGAAATACGAGACCTTTAATTTGATTTGACTGTTTTTAGTTTGGAAAAAAGCTGCTCCTATAAATGTATATGTCGGTTTCAATATTGATAGCAAACGATCTGAGGCGTGCATACTCTGGAATTGGCACATGTTTAAACATTTCTATGCCAATTAGACCTTGGCATTATTGTTGGCCCCTCTTCTTCTTCTTCTTCTTCTTCTTCTTCTTCTTCTTCTTCTACTTCTTCTTCTTCTTCTTCTTCTTCTTCTTCTTCTTCTTCTTCTTCTTCTTCTTCTTCTTCTTCTTCTTCTTCTTCTTCTTCTTCCTCGTCCTCTTCCTCTTCTTCTTCTTCTTCTTCTTCTTCTTCTTCTTCTTCTTCTTCTTCCTCTTTCTCTTCTTCTTGTTCTTCTTCTTCTTCCTCTTCTTCTTCTTCTTCTTGTTCTTCTTCTTCCTCTTCCTCCTCCTCTTCTTCTTCCTCTTCCTCTTGTTCTTATTCTTCTTCTTCCTCTTTCTCTTCCTCTTCTTCTTCTTGTTCTTCTTCTTCCTCTTCCTCTTCTTCTTCTTCTTGTACTACTTCTTCTTCCTCTTCTTCTTCTTCTTCTTCCTCTTCTTCTTCTTCATCTTCTTCCTCTTCTTCTGCTTATTATATATATATTATTATTATTATTATTATTATTATTATTACTACTACTACTACTACTACTACTACTACTACTACTACTACTACTACTACTACTACTACTACTACTACTACTACTATTACTACTACTATTACTATTACCATTATTTACGCTACATTTGCAAACCTATGAATTCGGAATGATGTTCATGGCACGTTGCATAATGACCTTTTACATTCTTCTTGAAGATCCCTTGAGTTTTCCCCATGAGGATAAGGAAAAATTGTTCTTCCCATTCTTCCTTGTAGACATATGCACATTTTCTTGGCTTCTTTACTGCTTTAGACACTGTCATTATTATAACTCGGATTTTAGGTAAAAAACCTACCTTTTTCCTCATGATATATAGAATATAAAAGTTGTGTATATACTAGTTATGGAAATATATGTTAGAAAATGGTGGTCCTATAAAACCTAAAAATACCTAATTTCACGTTAGAACCTATTTTTACCTAATTTTACATTTTTCAGTTCTTCACTTGGTAATACGGAAGCGCTGTGTAAGTCTGTATGCCAATCGTGCCTTGACAACAATCACAGTGAACAATGCATAACATAGAGGACATTAAGAACATTGTTTTGAAACTGGGGGAGGATGCAGAGAGTAGCTAAAGAGCTTCTGCTGGACCCAACAATTGTCCATGATACTCCAATCATCAAGTACATTATATATTTCTAATCCTCACTATTAATGCTCTAGAGTCCTCAGGGAAACCGTTCTACACGCAACTGGGATTGGTAGAAGATGTGACAGAAGCTTGGTTCCTGGTTATGTTGGTGAAAACGTTCCTGAAAAACTCAAATCAGTGGTTCAAACAAATCCAGGACTGACAGTTCTCCACACAGTGGCTGCCATCATGTCTGGCAAAACATCTGAGCATCAATGTGCTGCTCCCTTGCGTCTAATACCAACATTTAAATATGCTCCGATGACATCGGTTGATGTGGAACGCTCATTTTCGCCTTATAAGATGGTGTTATCTGACAAGCGATGCAGTCTCTCAATGGAAAACTTAGAAAAGGTGTTAGTTGTTTACTGTGACTCTAAATATGGACATATGCACTAAAAACAGTCAAATGTTTCGGCTAATTTGTAATGGGAAATAAAAAATCTCAGCTTTTGTTCACCTATTTTTGCAATTTTAGAATTTATTTTGATTTGTAATAGAACATATTTTAGGTAACTAATTTAAGGTTTTTAGCAACTAAAAGTCCGAGGTCTGGTCATTATACTCTTTGCAGTAGTAATGAATGTGAACTGGCACGTGCTGAGGGAGAGGGTAGGCTCCTTTCTCCCCTGAACTTGCAGGGGCTGGCAATCGCGAGTGCCACTTTGCGGATCACTGGTATCCGCCATTGCCGATGTGACCACTGCGGCTAAATGGAGCAATAAAAAACAAGCAAAGATGACGTAAACAGGCCTTCAGCTAACATGGGACAATCGGAGCGCACAAATACCAAATTGTTCTAGTGTTGATGCCCCCTTTGAGTACTACAGAAAAATGTTTTGCAGCTTTAATATCTGCGATGGGGTTTTGAAATAAGGTGTGATGCAAAATACAATGCACTTTGTAAGGCGTGAGAAATCCACTTGAAGGAATCACCTTATATCCATGTTTCGTGTTGGTGACCGCCCTTACGTCTAAGTGGTAGAGTAGAGTCAGTCGCCTTTTGAGTTTCCACATCGACCTCTTTGATTCTAGCCTTGTAGCAGCTTGACAAATTTATGTCACCTGTGACGCACTGTTTTGGGCCACGTTCACTTTAGCACTTGGTTGCATTTCCACTTCGGCATCTTAGATTCTAACCACTAATGTAACTTGATGCATTTGTGACACTGCTGCCGAACTTATAGTAACATTGTTCACATGTTTCCTAAAAAAGGAAAATATATCTAGAATATATAGAAAACATTCGCCACAGAAGGACCGAATCACCCCTTTATGTGCCCTGACTATGGGAAGCGTTTAAAATTACTCTGGGCATTTGGGTGGCCACGGATTGATTGGTTGATTGATTGATTGATTGATTGATTTGAATGAGTGAATGAATGAGTGAGTGAGTGAATGAGTGAGTGAGTGAATGAATGAGAGAGTGAGGAGTGAGTGAGGAGTGAGTGAATGAGTGAGTGAGGAGTGAGTGACTGAGTGAATGAGTGAGTGAGGAGTCAGTGAAGAGTAAGGCAGTGAGTGAGGGAGTGGGTGAGTGAGGAGTGAGGGAGGGAGTGTGTGAGTGAGTGAGGAGTGAGTGATGGAGGGAGTGGGAGAGTGAGGAGTGAGTGAGGAGTGGGTGAGTGAGTGAATGTGTGAGTGAATGTGTGAGTGAGTGAATGAGTGAGTGAGTGGGTGAGTGAGTGAGGAGGGAGTGGGTGAGTGAGTGAATGTGTGAGTGAGTGAATGAGTGAGTGAGTGGGTGAGTGAGAGAGTGGGTGAGTGAGTGAGGAGTGAGTGAGAGAGTGGGTGAGTGAGTGAATGTGTGAGTGAGTGAATGAGTGAGTGAGTGAGTGGGTGAGTGAGAGAGTGGGTGAGTGAGTGAGGAGTGAGTGAGGGAGTGGGTGAGTGAGTGAATGTGTGAGTGAGTGAATGTGTGAGTGAGTGAATGAGTGAGTGAGTGAGTGAATGAGTGAGTGAGGGAGTGGGTGGGTTGGTGAATGAGTGAGTAAGTGAGTGAGTGAGTGAGTGAGGAGTGAGTGGAGTCTAAGGGCCCGTCGATAGCTAGGTCACTTGGCCCAGAAGTCAAGCTGTAAAATCTAAAGCACACAGAAACTTATCTGGTTAAAAGGTGAAAGCCAAAACAAAAGTAAAAAAGAGAACAGTTAAAACATCAAAAGGTAAATGATGGGAACTCAAACTTTAAAACCTAAAACACCAACAAACCAACAAAGTTAAAAGGTGAAAGCTAAAGTAGGATTAATATTTTACACAGTTAAAATAATACCAAAGGATGAAAGATGAGACGATTAAAATACTAGAGAATAAATATTACAAAAATCTGATGTGTTGCACTCACATGACTTTCTCTACTCTTGTACTAACCATTCTTACAAACTCTTGTTCCTCTATCTTCTTCATGTTAATACAGATAAACATTTGCAAGAAAATCAAAGTTTTCGAAACATTTTGCATGTTAAGGGTAGTTCAACGTGTAGCAATCTGCTTCAAAATCTTCTTGTCGCATCCTTGAAAGAGATTGAACTTAAATACCAACTTTGGTTTTTAACCGACTTTTCGTTTTTGAGCTATGTTGTCCACAGACTGAGACACACACGCGCGCGCGCGGACTTTTTTCTAAAAATGCTTTCTTTGGATTCAGGAGGACCTCAAACATATATTTCCGGTGAAATCTCGACATTGAATTTTTGAGTGGAATACAACACTTCCTCTAATTTACTATACGTAGTAGAGAAAGTTAAAAATTAAAAGAGAAAATTTAAAAAATTACAGAAGGGGCATAAAGTACCTCCCCCCCCCCCCTCCCAATGGTACTGCGAGGGTTAACGACCATGATCGCCCATGTCGGTAAGAATGAACTGAGGTTCCACAGTTTTGCACACTTTCAAAGTCTGTATTAATGAACCATTTATTTTGGGTAATTGAAAGCACATGTACCTATATTTTACTTTAGCAATTGCACGAAATGTTTTATTAATACCCGACTTTATTGCACAATCCTACCCCCCCCCCCCCCCCCCACAATGTCGGCGCCTATGGAACCTGGTTATTACTGCAGTCTGTCTTGTTGTTTTCAGGAGGAAGAAAATCTGTGGAATTACTCACGAAGAATATCATTAGCGGTAATAGCAAATTATTTATTGCATTGCTAATGAAACATTAGTTGCTAACAAAATGAGGAGGAAAGGATTCGTAATCGATTTACGTTCATGGAACGTATAATTTTCACATTCAGGTTCTGGTTTCTCCCAACATCGCAATAGTTGTAAAAGTACCTACCTTAATGACTAATGTTTCAGGACAAACATGCCCGAGGTCAAGGTGCATACCAGAAATGTTCTTAATGTGTGGGGTACACTCATATATGGAGCATGATAATACTAAGGTCTGTCACGTGACCAGTCACTTCACATTAGCTAATGTCAGATTGATAGTTGCATATTTAACATGATTAATATACGTACCCCTCCGATAACAATGGTCAAATATACATTGTCATAACCAGAGATCAGAACTTAGGCAGAAGGCCTTTTTAAATGTGTCAAATCTATCTTCAATTTGAAAGTGAATCTGTACGAATTATACCTTTGTGATTGAAATGCCACAGTTTTATATTGTCTTTTTCTGCCTTTTTAAATATAAATGCCTATTTTACTAAATAAATGTGTTTTTGCCTATATTACATTGTTTATCTGGATAAACTTAGAAACACTTAAAAAGTCTACAAGGTGACAATTCCGCTGCAGTTGAAATGGATTCTACAATGATGCTGTTTTAGATTTGTTCCAATAAGCTCTGTCGGTGTTGAGAGATCATTTTGTCTTATGAAGAATGTGTTGTCTGACAGCAGACCCAATCTAGAGGGCTTAAAAATGCATTTGACAATACACAGTTCCTTAAAAAAATTCATTTTTGTGTCAGTTTAAAACTTTAAAGTTATTTAACATATGACGAGCGAGTTATTGAATAGTGTAATCTATTAAATGAATGGGATTTTCAAATTGCTTTTATTGCCTGTTTTTTATTTATAATGCCTTTTTGCCTCCCTATTTTAATGATTTTTATCTAATACCTAAACTTCCGGTCTCTGGTCATAACCCTAAGAATCAAATATATTATGTAAGAGAGTTAATGTATCTGAAATGCATTAAATGTTTGTCAACAAATACAGGATGTCCCAAAAACACCGACAACGCTTAGTATGTTGTGTAGGATGGCAAACTGATTGATTTTTAAATAGGAACCCCTGTCCGGAAATGCACGGTTTGGACGCTGTAGCACATCGAAGTATGAGATGGGTGTGCGTTCACATTTCGTCAACAAACCCAACATAGAGCTGTCTATGTTACAAATGGGATTCGAACTGTGTATCCCCTACGTCATTGCAGAGCCTATATCGGCGGTGGTGTGCCTCATGCACATGACCCAATACGTGCGGTTGTGTTTGAAGACTTTCAATCGCTCCGTGGACTCGAGCCATAATGTCCGTCATTGACGTTACAGGAGTGTCATACAACATACTCTTCATACAACTCCACAGAACATAGCCGAGAGGTGTCAGATCTGCCAATCGCGCTGGCCATGGAACTGGTCCACCTTTACCAATCGATCGATTTGAATATACGACTTCAAGGTGATTCCGCACATTTACATCAAGGTGTACTGGAACTCATGTCGGCCGTTTCCACAGCTGTGTACTGGTACATGTTGCACTGCTGTTAAAAACGTTACTGTACTGGAAACTACACAAGTAACGCAGTAGGATGCGCATCAAGGACTCTATGTAGGGATTTAGCGCAGGAATGTTATGCTCAGGTCGTTCATCCCAGTACACAAATGGCTAAAGGGTTGCATACCTTCTGTATTAAGATACCAAACCGAATGTTAAATTGTCAGAAACTTTCGTTCTCAAATTTCTACGCTCTCCAGCGTCCAAACAGTAAATTTCCGGACAGGGGTTCCTATCTGAAAATCAATCAGTTTGCCATCCTGCACAGCATACTAAGCGTTGTCGATGGCTTTTTTTTTTTTTTTTTTTTTTTTTTTTGGGACACCCAGTATATGTAGGATGTTTTAAAAAAGTGTCCGATATTGCAACAGGAGTTGGGATTGGTCAAAACTAGAATAAATCCTCCTATAAACATATGTCCGGAAGGAAATACTTTTTGAGATATGAGCCATTTTAGAAAAATGTTCAACGTGTTTACATTTTCGATTGGTTTGGCATACATCAATGTCTTTAAATGTCCCCATAGCTAGAAACCTAATGGACTGAGATCTGGCGAATGGGAAGGCCCAGTTACTGGATCTCCTCGACCAATCCATCGTCCATTGAATGTTTGGTTTAAGTATTGTTGCACTATGTGTACAAAATGGGGTGGTGCCCCGTCATGCATAAACCACATGCGTCTTCTTTCCACAAGCACAGCTCCTCCAAAAGCTCGGGTAACTCATCGCGCAGGAATCGATGATACACAGCACCTGTTAATCTGTTGGGTAAAATGTATGGTCCTAGGAGTGCTGGTTGTGATAGTGGTCGTAGTGATGGTGGTGGTAGTGATGGTTGTGGTAGTGATGGTAGTGGTAATGGTGGTAATGGTGATAGTGATGGTAATGATGGTAGTAGTGGTAGTGGTAATGGTGGTAGTGATGGTAATGATGGTAGTAGTGGTAGTGCTGGTTGTGATAGTGGTCGTAGTGATGGTGGTGGTAGTGATGGTTGTGGCGGTAGTGGTAGAGGTGGCAGTAGTGTTACAGTTTACCACAGCAAAGAAATTCCCCGGAGGATGAAGTGCGGGGGGAAATTACCGATTAGACACGGTTCCAATACCCTGCCTCACCCTCCTTGTTTATGACATTAGGGCAATTTTTGAATAGCTTTATTCCTTGTGTAGTATAGTGACTGTCACACACACTCGCTGTCGTACTGTTTACAAACAGATAAGGACAGCAAATTCCTGTCAGGGACTTTCTTTCCGTTGGCGAACAGTAGTGGTAGTGGTAATGGTGGTAGTAGCAGTTGTAATAGTACTAATGATAAATCGCTTTAAGGCTTGAGACTTATTTTAGATTTTGCAGATACATGAGTAACGTAAAACCTGAAGCTCTTAATTCTCGAAATAAAATTGCCACTGGTGGCATGTTAGTGCTACGAACAAGTACATCATTAGCTTAGCTTATCCAAGATACAGTGATAGGGAAGGAAAGCTAGAAACTTGGTAACACAGTCAGTGAGTTGCCACTGGTGGCATGTTAGTGCTACGAACAAGTACATCATTAGCTTAGCTTATCCAAGATACAGTGGTAGGGAAGGAAAGCTAGAAACTTGGTAACACAGTCGGTGAGTTGCCACTGGTGGCATGTTAGTGCTACGAACAAGTACATCATTAGCTTAGCTTATCCAAGATACAGTGATAGGGAAGGAAAGCTAGAAACTTGGTAACACAGTCGGTGAGTTGCCACTGGTGGCATGTTAGTGCTACGAACAAGTACATCATTAGCTTAGCTTATCCAAGATACAGTGATAGGGAAGGAAAGCTAGAAACTTGGTAACACAGTCGGTGAGTTGCCACTGGTGGCATGTTAGTGCTACGAACAAGTACATCATTAGCTTAGCTTATCCAAGATACAGAGATAGGGAAGGAAAGCTAGAAACTTGGTAACACAGTCGGTGAGTTGCCACTGGTGGCATGTTAGTGCTACGAACAAGTACATCATTAGCTTAGCTTATCCAAGATACAGTGATAGGGAAGGAAAGCTAGAAACTTGGTAACACAGTCGGTGAGTTGCCACTGGTGGCATGTTAGTGCTACGAACAAGTACATCATTAGCTTAGCTTATCCAAGATACAGAGATAGGGAAGGAAAGCTAGAAACTTGGTAACACAGTCGGTGAGTTGCCACTGGTGGCATGTTAGTGCTACGAACAAGTACATCATTAGCTTAGCTTATCCAAGATACAGTGATAGGGAAGGAAAGCTAGAAACTTGGTAACACAGTTGGTGAGTTGCCACTGGTGGCATGTTAGTGCTACGAACAAGTACATCATTAGCTTAGCTTATCCAAGATACAGAGATAGGGACGGAAAGCTAGAAACTTGGTAACACAGTCGGTGAGTTGCCACTGGTGGCATGTTAGTGCTACGAACAAGTACATCATTAGCTTAGCTTATCCAAGATACAGAGATAGGGAAGGAAAGCTAGAAACTTGGTAATACAGTCGGTGAGTTGCCACTGGTGGCATGTTAGTGCTACGAACAAGTACATCATTAGCTTAGCTTATCCAAGATACAGAGATAGGGAAGGAAAGCTAGAAACTTGGTAACACAGTCGGTGAGTTGCCACTGGTGGCATGTTAGTGCTACGAACAAGTACATCATTAGCTTAGCTTATCCAAGATACAGAGATAGGGAAGGAAAGCTAGAAACTTGGTAACACAGTCGGTGAGTTGCCACTGGTGGCATGTTAGTGCTACGAACAAGTACATCATTAGCTTAGCTTATCCAAGATACAGAGATAGGGAAGGAAAGCTAGAAACTTGGTAACACAGTCGGTGAGTTGCCACTGGTGGCATGTTAGTGCTACGAACAAGTACATCATTAGCTTAGCTTATCCAAGATACAGAGATAGGGAAGGAAAGCTAGAAACTTGGTAACACAGTCGGTGAGTTGCCACTGGTGGCATGTTAGTGCTACGAACAAGTACATCATTAGCTTAGCTTATCCAAGATACAGAGATAGGGAAGGAAAGCTAGAAACTTGGTAACACAGTCGGTGAGTTGGATGTGTTTCCTGAAATGTTGGCAGCGCTTGCAGTGACATGGAGATAACACGTGAAGCGCTCTCTCTCCCTCTGCGACCCTGGTGTACACCAGACTCACTCACGTTCATGCGGTTTTACCAACCAATCCAGTACCTGTTTGCCATGACTTGCACTATAGCTATTTTCACGTCATGAAGGCACAACGGGCTCTTATGGACCATGTTATTCTTATGGAAGAATCAGGTGCGCCGTTGCCAAATTTGCGTGTTTTCAAATGTGACTAAGATAAGGTATGAACATGCATTTCGGTGTAAAATATGTCGAAGAATACTATGGTATGCATGATAAACCTTTTATGCAATTGTACATTGTACAATAATAAAATGTAAAATTTTGTTGAAAGCAGATTTTTTAACATCTTTCTCGCTCCGCATGTTTAAACATGGCTTTAAACCGAAATAATTGCATTGAAAAAAATCTGTATTATTCGCTTGCTTTTATAGGCCACGTTAGTATTTAGATTATATCAATATGTCTAAACATATTTTTTTAAGAAAATAAAGTTTAAAACAAAGTGTTAAGATTCTTTGTTTATACAGCGGAAAATGTCGTCGCTGGCTAATTCTCGTTCTGTAAGTCCACGTAAAAACTTCCAGCGACAAAGTTGTTAAGGAAATAACGAAATTGTTTTTTACATAAATATAGAACATCTCCAGTAACAAGCCATCCATAAATCACCATTTAAAGGAAAATGTTTTTAGTGCCCCAAGGACACGGCCAACAACACCCGGTTCTCCTGTCTTGCAGATGATAGAAACCAGATGTGTGGCAGTTGAAGGGCCGATAAGGGATTGTACTTCAGTGGAGGTTTTCAATAGGTTTCGGGAATTTGAGGTGTGAGCGAGTTTTACAAGTTCTCTGGTAATCGTATGCATTACAGTTAAGTTATCAGTGCGCAATGGATCGCAGAAGAAAAGGCGAAATTATTAAAAGTAGCGAGCGAAAAACAATTCTTAGGGTGTATGATTATTTAAAGAAAAAGAACCCCGGACGCAGTGACTTGTTTATTGTTAGTGAGCTTCATAAGGCGACTGGTGTAAATAGGCCTACATTTTTTATATTAAGAAAAGAATGTAAAAAGGGTAAGGGTTTATTATAAGGTATAATGATGGTGATGATGGTGATGATGATGATGATGATGATGGTGATGATGATGATGATGATGATGATGATGATGATGGTGATGATGATGATGATGATGATGATGGTGATGATGATGATGATGATGATGATGATGGTGATGATGATGATGATGATGATGATGATGATGATGATGATGATGATGATGATGATGATGATGATAAACCTGGTTGTGAGCAAACGCGGTGATCACATTGGCGCAACACACGTGGCAACGCCGCGGTGATTCTCCATAAGAGCCATTGTGCCTTCATAACGTGAAAACTCCTTATAGCATTAGAGTTTATACAGATGTTATACAGTTGTTTATACAGATACTCTTCATTAGGTATATGTTTATTATCCTAACAATTAGGAGCAGCAGCATCATTGCCATCACCATGATGGAAGATCATAAATTGACTCTGTGTTTGATCCAGAAGCCACGTTATATGATATAAACAACACAGACTTGAGATTTCCAGTGAGTGGAGCACCACCCATTATTGTCCAGCACTTCATTCGACCTATTGGGCACCGCAGTGGCGTACCTAGAAACTTTTGCTAAGGCATGCAACATGAAACAGAGCAATTATATACTGTAAAAAAAATAACAAAGTTCAATTACTTTTTCTGTCACTTCATTATTCTAGAACTGAAGCACAAAACGCAGTTCTCTTTTACCACCGTGAACACAATCTAAAGTTCTTCGGGATCTTACAACTCACAGCTGTTGTCTTCTCGTAACCTTGACACGCACTATTCCATCTTTCTTTACACGCTCTGTCTCACAAAGAGCTGACTTTGACAATCACTCAGCACTCACTAAAACTGCTTCAGTTCAAGACTAACTGTCCGTGTTTTTCCGTTTTTACTGTTCATGCGAAACGCCGGCGTATTCTCTCGAAAAAATATACCTTTTGTCGAACGTCTCTCAAATAAGCCGGTAGCCAGAATTCTCGCGTACACTCTGTAAACCCCTTTGTTCTGTCGCTCTTTTGTTGCCAGTCACATATTCACGTGTGTAGGGGAAAATAACATGTGTAGGGGAAGCGAGCGTGTGCTGCACTGTCCTACACATGTGCAACAGCTGACTTAATTTGACACAACAGAGCAGCTATTCAAATGTCAAAAACGGCTGACTCTCACTTCGATGAGCCATGTAATGCTGAAATAGATTAAATAATTCCAAGAGGGAAACCTCAGATCACACAATACAACAGGATATATGTTTTGAATCAATTTGACAAATTTTATATTGAACGAAATTTGAAATTAACAGCAGATACTCCAACTTCTGACATTGCCAACAACTTAAAAGATTAAAGCATAAATATGATAATCTTGTAGGCTGATGTAGGCACATTCACACATACACATATACACAGACATACACACATAATTAGCACTTCAACTTGTGCCTATGCCTCTGAATGGGTGCCCCACTGGAGACAGGGGTGAAGTGAGAGGACACTAAGGGTGGTTGGACTTATGGAGAGACGACAGCAAAGGGCAGGTTCCCTAACAGCTACATATTTAATCTCCCCGGCGGCGGTTCGTACCACCGACAGAGGGGCACGGGACGCTAGACCTCTAGTCCTCGAGGACGAGGGTTTACAGAGGGGAAACTCCCTGCTATGCACGCTGACAGTTACAACCCTGAAAGAGCAAACCAGGATGAAAGGTGAAGTCAGTTGGATTACATTTAAATCGGGCGTATAGTCGGTCAAGGAAGTGTTAAAATGTCGGGATGACTGAATGATGTTTGAGATGTGAACGCCGCTGTTATCGAGCACCTTGGGGCATGTTCTCTGCACAATATACTGCTCGAAGAGTGGACAGCATAAAGCCAGCCTTCGAATACGATAGTGTTCGTTCTGGTATAGTCAGGGCTCTCATCGGCTTTCCAGTTTCACATAAAGGGACAATTCTGCCCTTCTCAGTGGTGAAAGTTTACTACATAATTTATACTTTCCTGTTCTAAGAAACATGTGAACAATGCCGCTTTAATTTCGGCAGCAGTGTCATAAATGTGTCAAGTTATCCCAAAACTAGAATCACATACGCCGAAGTGGAAACACAACCAGCTTCTAAAGTGAACATGGTTCAAAACAGTGAGTTGTATACTCATAAGTGCCATAAATTTGTCAAGCTACACCGAGACCAGAATCAAAGAGGCCGAAGTGGAAACTTAAACAGCGACCCAACTATAAATATCTGCACCACACTTGTAGACATCTGTCCCAGAATGCTACATTGATTCTCCCACTCCTCTTGGTAGGTATTACATGCCCGGAACTGTAGCGAGTGTTGTCTGGGCGCCAAAATGCCAACCGCTCGTCAACTCGGAACAGAACACTTTCTCGTCCGTCCAAATCACGTGATATAGAAAGGTATAGAGGGGCGAAGCTCACTCTGTCTTCTTCTTGTACTGGCGTGAGACTTCCTTGGCTGCCCTTCGATGGCATGCAGCTGTTTTCCAACAGTAGATGCTGCCACAGACAGACCCTATTCCTGACCGACTGCAGCTGCTGAAAAGGAAGGATTCTTTGTGTTAACTTGCCTTGTGGCTGAATCCTGTTGTCCACTTGTTTTCCTTGACTGACCACCTTTTGGATGACGTTTCAACCCATCTCCATGCTCTTCACTCTTTCTATTGTAGTAAGTTTCAGAAATGGTTCGGCCAGCTTCGCACATCCTAGCAATACTGTGGTATATTTTCGGTTATCTTTTGTTTGCGAATAGGAATGTCTCAATTTTTGCTCCTCAATACAATCCTTGAAAGTACCTTGTTTTCTAGGTAAAAGCTGCGTAGGGTTTAGTTACTACTTAGACAAATGATGCGCGTTGTAACAGGAAACAAAAGACTGGTCGTCACAGCCCCATCTACACTTTAGCTATTGTTTTCATGGTACGCTGTTTGCATCAAATGCACCTTTGTCTACCCACTATATTGAATATTTGAAAAAGTTAGGAAAGCAGTTTCTCACAAAAATGTGTTAAGAGCAGTTTTACGTTCTCTACTACGCGTAAATAGGAGAAATATTGCATTCCACACAAAAATTCGATGTCTAGATTTCACCAGAATTAAATGTGTTTTGAGGCTCCCTGAACCCCCACAAAAAATCTGATGTGTTGCACTCACACTACTCCTTTACTAACCATTCTTACAAACTCTTATTCCTATATCTTCTTCGCGTTAGTTGAGATAAACATTTGCACAAATTATCTCAATATTTATCTTCTTGTAGGTACAAGGAGGACATGGCAATACAGTAAACTTTGAGGGATAATCAAATCTTTTAAAGCTTTCAAATTCCGTTCCCTTTGCACGATTAACTTATAAAAAAAGTGAATAACGATGTCCCATTTGACAGAAGCATAAGTGCTCCAAAACTCACACAAATAACTAGGAATATCTCTGAAATAGTTCGTTCTTCAAAAAATGTAATTAGGCATAAAGTGTATGTTTTAACAAGATGTATATTTTTTGTATGATAAGATTTGGTCCATCTCTTACGGTTTATCAGTAATACAAAAGTCATCCAGAGTAAACAGGACTACATGGGCTGTAGTCAGAAAATTCAAGATATACATTTCATTTGCCATAAAGATATATCAAGCATATGGCATTTTAATCAAAATCGTTAGAGCTATTTTCAAGAAAATCAAAATTTTCGAAAAATGTTCCATGCAAAGGGTGGTTTAGGGTGGAGGAATTTTCTTCAAAATCTTCGTGCCGCATCCTTGAAAGATATTAAACTTAAATACCAACTTTGGTTTTTTAACCGAATTTTCGTTTTTGAGTTATGCTGTCCACAGACTGACAGACGCACACACACACACACACACATACACACACAGAACTTTTTCTGAAAATGTTTATTATTATTATTATTATTATTATTATTATTATTATTATTATTATTATTATTATTATTATTATTATTATTATTATTATTATTATTATTATTATTATTATTATTATTATTATTATTATTATTATTATTATTATTATTATTATTATTATTATTATTATTATTATTATTATTGTTGTTGTTGTTGTTGTTGTTGTTGTTGTATTTCCTGTTTGTAAATATATCTATTTGTATATCGCGCGTGAGGTGAATAAGGTAAAAGCTTTCCCACCTTAATGCACGAAACATGTGACACCCTTAAACAGGGGTGAATAACTTGTAAGGAACCAAAATGCTGGAGACAAATGTATAAATGCAAGAACTGATGGAGGCAGGCAAAGTGAAAATGGAAATATTTTTGACAGAAGAGGAACACGTTTGGGGGGAACAGGTTGATACAAATGAATTGTGTTATCATGTGTTACGGCTACATGGACTTGCGTCAAAGCATCCGAGTCCATGAAGGACAAGACACAAGAGGAATGCGAAGTGCGGCGGCCGTCCAAGGACTACTGGTGCAAGAAAGTTCCACAATGTTTCCGAAACCGTCAACATCCCTTTGGGATGGTGAAATCTTCAAACAGAAGCAACAGAAATGAAAGGTTCTTGTTGACAAAGGGTTCTGACCTTCAGCCATGTACCTGAGTTCTGTGGACATACAGTGCAAGGTCACCTCATTTTAAAACATCAATAGAAAACTTAACTGTAAACAAATACATGAAACCTGGACTCAAAAACTCTGCCTCAGGGTCTAGTTTTACCGTTCACTCTTCTATTTCGATTTTTCTTTGTTTTATAATTCACTAACTGTAAATTAAACAAGCTGCTTATGAGCATAAGTTAAGCCAACCGTGAATAGCATCAAAGTAGAGAAATCAACTTTTGGAGGGTGTTGCCCTCTGCATAGTCTCTATGTAATAAGAACACTTCAATTTCAGTTT
>CM060962.1:13300699-13325699 GCA_030765045.1 Tenodera sinensis | reverse complement strand
TCAAAGGTCAAAAAGATTTGTAATTCTAATATCTCCCTTGCACCTACAAGGAAATAAGCAATAACATAATTTGTACGAATGTTTATCTTAACTAACATGGAGATATAGGAATAAGAGTTTGTTAGAATGGTTAGTACAAGAGTAGAGAAAGTCATGTGAGTGCAACACATCAGATTTTTTATATTTTGCTTTGTTACATAGTGTTTCAGTTTGCCTGATTTTATATTTGTTTTTAATAAATATTTTTATAGATGTAAAAGACGAGCTTTTAGTTATATTCTGATCTAAATTTAAACCTTTTTGGCAAGAAAATCAGCAGTTTCATTTCGTTTCAGTTTCTAGGTCATACCTTGAATTTTCTGGGAATGTCCTCAGAACACCTCTTCTCTCTGAATGACTTTTGTATAAATGGTAAACAGTAAGAGACAGACAAAAGCTTACTAAATAAAAATGTGGACCTCTTTAAAACACACAATTTATGTCAAATGCTTCTTGTTTTCTTGTATAGCTCTACATGTATTTGCGAACAGAGATTCTCCAAATTGAACTATACTAAAAGTCTGTATCGCAATATGTTACGCGACGATCACTTGGTGGATCTTCTAAGGCTGTGCCAAACATTGATACACTTCTTAAACGTAAGCAGTACCAAAGAAATCAGTAATGAACAGATGTTTATCGTGTAAGATGTGCAAGTGATTTCCTAAATCACACTCAGCGTGCCTGTAACCAACCCGCCACTGCAACACAAGGCACGGTAGGGGGTTAAAGAGAGGCAAAGTCCGCGTATGTTGGAAGGAGGTAAACCCACACTCCCCCTCTTTCGCAAAGGCTAGACATTGCTGCTCTGGTCCGGCACACCGGCGACGCTGATGTGATCCTGGCAATTGACAGCGTCGTTAAACAACATTGCTCTGGAGGATCCTGGCATAAACATTTTCAACATGGCCACAAAAGCTTGGAGGATGCGCGCACCAGAAGGATGCAGTCCGCGGCGACAACAGAAATCTTCAATAAAGAGCGTGCCATAGATCGGCAGAACCGCCCAATGGAGTTTGTAATTGCTGAAGCTTCTAGCATTTCATGCTCATTCACATTTCCTTGAGAATGTTCCTTGTGGAAAGCAATTCTCGTGCAATGAGGAGCTTAAATCATCAGTTGAAGCGTATTTAACAGACCAGAAGGAACTTTAGTGATGCAATCAAGTCCTTGGGGAACCCATGAAACAAGTACACTCAAATTAAGAGAGACTACGTTTAAAACTTCTAACATCATTTTGTGCTGTATCCTCAGAGGTTTTCAAAAGAATCTCGTATATTAAAAAAACGCACACTGCATCAAATCGTATAAAAGAACAAAGTTCTCAAAGTTAATTACTGTTCCAATGTCTCTGATATTCATAATAGATCTTTAATGAGGTAAAGGTTGTTTCGTTTCACTAAAGAGCAAATAGGCAAGTTCTTCATGTTCATATTGCGAAGTTTTTGGAAAATGTTTATTTCTCCCAAAAATTATGTTACTACGGTACATTTCTTGTTTTCATTTCCTGCCATATTAAACCTTTAAAACAAGTAGTGTGTGGGAGGATAGGTGGGTAGGTAGTTGGATGGGTAGATGGATGTGTAGGTGAATGTGTAGTTGGATGGGTAGGTGGATGGGTAGATGGGTAGATGGGTAGATGGGTAGATGGGTGGGTTGGACGATGGGTAGATGGGCAGTTGGACGGGTAGGTGGGTAGGTGGGTGGGTTGGACGATGGGTAGGTGGGTAGATGGGTAGATGGGTGGGTTGGACGATGGGTAGGTGGGTAGATGGGTGGGTTGGACGATGGGTAGATGAGCAGTTGGACGGGTAGGTGGGTAGGTGGGTGGGTTGGACGATGGGTAGGTGGGTAGATGGGTGGATGGGTGGGTTGGACGATGGGTAGGTGGGTAGATGGGTGGGTTGGACGATGGGTAGATGAGCAGTTGGACGGGTAGGTGGGTAGATGGGTAGATGGGTGGGTTGGACGATGGGTAGATGAGCAGTTGGACGGGTAGGTGGGTGGGTTGGACGATGGGTAGGTGGGTAGATGGGTAGATCGGTGGGTTGGACGATGGGTAGATGGGTAGATGGGTGGGTGGGTGGGTAGGTGGGTAGATGGGTAGGTGAGTAGGTAAGTGGGTGGGAAGGTGACTACGTGAGTACGTTGGTAGGTGAGGGTAAGTGGGTGGGAAGGTGACTACGTGAGTACGTTGGTAGGTGAGGGTAAGTGGGTGGGAAGGTGACTACGTGAGTACGTTGGTAGGTGAGTAGGTAAGTGGGTGGGAAGGTGACTACGTGAGTACGTTGGTAGGTGGGTAGGTAAGTGGGTGGGAAGGTGACTACGTGAGTACGTTGGTAGGTGGGTAGGTAAGTGGGTGGGAAGATGACTACGTGAGTACGTTGGTAGGTGTGGGTAAGTGGGTGGGAAGATGACTACGTGAGTACGTTGGTAGGTGGGTAGGTAAGTGGGTGGGAAAGTGACTACGTGAGTACGTTGGTAGGTGAGGGTAAGTGGGTGGGAAGGTGACTACGTGAGTACGTTGGTAGGTGGGTAGGTAAGTGGGTGGGAAGATGACTACGTGAGTACGTTGGTAGGTGAGGGTAAGTGGGTGGGAAGGTGACTACGTGAGTACGTTGGTAGGTGGGTAGGTAAGTGGGTGGGAAGGTGACTACGTGAGTACGTTGGTAGGTGGGTAGGTAAGTGGGTGGGAAGGTGACTACGTGAGTACGTTGGTAGGTGAGTAGGTAAGTGGGTGGGAAGATGACTACGTGAGTACGTTGGTAGGTGAGTAGGTAAGTGGGTGGGAAGGTGACTACGTGAGTACGTTGGTAGGTGAGTAGGTAAGTGGGTGGGAAGATGACTACGTGAGTACGTTGGTAGGTGAGTAGGTAAGTGGGTGGGAAGGTGACTACGTGAGTACGTTGGTAGGTGAGTAGGTAAGTGGGTGGGAAGGTGACTACGTGAGTACGTTGGTAGGTGGGTAGGTAAGTGGGTGGGAAGATGACTACGTGAGTACGTTGGTAGGTGAGTAGGTAAGTGGGTGGGAAGATGACTACGTGAGTACGTTGGTAGGTGGGTAGGTAAGTGGGTGGGAAGATGACTACGTGAGTACGTTGGTAGGTGGGTAGGTAAGTGGGTGGGAAGATGACTACGTGAGTACGTTGGTAGGTGAGTAGGTAAGTGGGTGGGAAGGTGACTACGTGAGTACGTTGGTAGGTGAGTAGGTAAGTGGGTGGGAAGATCACTACGTGAGTACGTTGGTAGGTGAGTAGGTAAGTGGGTGGGAAGATGACTACGTGAGTACGTTGGTAGGTGGGTAGGTAAGTGGGTGGGAAGATGACTACGTGAGTACGTTGGTAGGTGAGTAGGTAAGTGGGTGGGAAGGTGACTACGTGAGTACGTTGGTAGGTGAGTAGGTAAGTGGGTGGGAAGGTGACTACGTGAGTACGTTGGTAGGTGGGTAGTTAAGTGGGTGGGAAGGTGACTACGTGAGTACGTTGGTAGGTGAGTAGGTAAGTGGGTGGGAAGGTGACTACGTGAGTACGTTGGTAGGTGGGTAGTTAAGTGGGTGGGAAGGTGACTACGTGAGTACGTTGGTAGGTGAGTAGGTAAGTGGGTGGGAAGGTGACTACGTGAGTACGTTGGTAGGTGAGTAGGTAAGTGGGTGGGAAGGTGACTACGTGAGTACGTTGGTAGGTGGGTAGGTAAGTGGGTGGGAAGGTGACTACGTGAGTACGTTGGTAGGTGAGTAGGTAAGTGGGTGGGAAGGTGACTACGTGAGTACGTTGGTAGGTGGGTAGGTAAGTGGGTGGGAAGGTGACTACGTGAGTACGTTGGTAGGTGAGTAGGTAAGTGGGTGGGAAGGTGACTACGTGAGTACGTTGGTAGGTGGGTAGGTAAGTGGGTGGGAAGGTGACTACGTGAGTACGTTAGTAGGTGAGTAGGTAAGTGGGTGGGAAGATGACTACGTGAGTATGTTGGTAGGTGAGTAGGTAAGTGGGTGGGAAGATGACTACGTGAATACGTTGGTAGGTGAGGGTAAGTGGGTGGGAAGGTGACTACGTGAGCACGTTGGTAGGTGAGTAGGTAAGTGGGTGGGAAGATGACTACGTGAGTACGTTGGTAGGTGAGGGTAAGTGGGTGGGAAGATGACTACGTGAGTACGTTGGTAGGTGAGGGTAAGTGGGTGGGAAGGTGACTACGTGAGTATGTTGGTAGGTGAGTAGGTAAGTGGGTGGGAAGATGACTACGTGAATACGTTGGTAGGTGAGGGTAAGTGGGTGGGAAGGTGACTACGTGAGTACGTTGGTAGGTGAGTAGGTAAGTGGGTGGGAAGATGACTACGTGAGTACGTTGGTAGGTGAGGGTAAGTGGGTGGGAAGGTGACTACGTGAGTACGTTGGTAGGTGAGGGTAAGTGGGTGGGAAGGTGACTACGTGAGTACGTTGGTAGGTGAGTAGGGAGGTAAGTGGGTGGGATGATGACTACGTGAGTACGTTGGTAGGTGAGGGTAAGTGTGTGGGAAGGTGACTACGTGAGTACGTTGGTAGGTGAGGGTAAGTGGGTGGGAAGGTGACTACGTGAGTACGTTAGTAGGTGAGGGTAAGTGTGTGGGAAGGTGACTACGTGAGTACGTTAGTAGGTGAGGGTAAGTGTGTGGGAAGGTGACTACGTGAGTACGTTGGTAGGTGAGGGTAAGTGGGTGGGAAGGTGACTACGTGAGTACGTTGGTAGGTGAGTAGGTAAGTGGGTGGGAAGGTGACTACGTGAGTACGTTAGTAGGTGAGTAGGTAAGTGGGTGGGAAGATGACTACGTGAGTATGTTGGTAGGTGGGTAGGTAAGTGGGTGGGAAGATGACTACGTGAGTACGTTAGTAGGTGGGTAGGTAAGTGGGTGGGAAGATGACTACGTGAGTACGTTGGTAGGTGAGGGTAAGTGGGTGGGAAGGTGACTACGTGAGTACGTTGGTAGGTGAGGGTAAGTGGGTGGGAAGATGACTACGTGAGTACGTTGGTAGGTGAGGGTAAGTGGGTGGGAAGATGACTACGTGAGTACGTTGGTAGGTGAGGGTAAGTGGGTGGGAAGGTGACTACGTGAGTATGTTGGTAGGTGAGTAGGTAAGTGGGTGGGAAGATGACTACGTGAATACGTTGGTAGGTGAGGGTAAGTGGGTGGGAAGGTGACTACGTGAGTACGTTGGTAGGTGAGTAGGTAAGTGGGTGGGAAGATGACTACGTGAGTACGTTGGTAGGTGAGGGTAAGTGGGTGGGAAGGTGACTACGTGAGTACGTTGGTAGGTGAGGGTAAGTGGGTGGGAAGGTGACTACGTGAGTACGTTGGTAGGTGAGTAGGGAGGTAAGTGGGTGGGATGATGACTACGTGAGTACGTTGGTAGGTGAGTAGGGAGGTAAGTGGGTGGGAAGGTGACTACGTGAGTACGTTGGTAGGTGAGGGTAAGTGGGTGGGAAGGTGACTACGTGAGTACGTTAGTAGGTGAGGGTAAGTGTGTGGGAAGGTGACTACGTGAGTACGTTAGTAGGTGAGGGTAAGTGTGTGGGAAGGTGACTACGTGAGTACGTTGGTAGGTGAGGGTAAGTGGGTGGGAAGGTGACTACGTGAGTACGTTGGTAGGTGAGTAGGTAAGTGGGTGGGAAGGTGACTACGTGAGTACGTTAGTAGGTGAGTAGGTAAGTGGGTGGGAAGGTGACTACGTGAGTACGTTAGTAGGTGAGGGTAAGTGTGTGGGAAGGTGACTACGTGAGTACGTTGGTAGGTGAGGGTAAGTGGGTGGGAAGGTGACTACGTGAGTACGTTGGTAGGTGAGTAGGTAAGTGGGTGGGAAGGTGACTACGTGAGTACGTTAGTAGGTGAGTAGGTAAGTGGGTGGGAAGGTGACTACGTGAGTACGTTGGTAGGTGAGGGTAAGTGGGTGGGAAGATGACTACGTGAGTACGTTGGTAGGTGAGTAGGTAAGTGGGTGGGAAGGTGACTACGTGAATACGTTGGTAGGTGAGGGTAAGTGTGTGGGAAGGTGACTACGTGAGTACGTTGGTAGGTGAGGGTAAGTGGGTGGGAAGGTGACTACGTGAGTACGTTGGTAGGTGAGTAGGTAAGTGGGTGGGAAGGTGACTACGTGAGTACGTTAGTAGGTGAGTAGGTAAGTGGGTGGGAAGGTGACTACGTGAGTACGTTAGTAGGTGAGGGTAAGTGTGTGGGAAGGTGACTACGTGAGTACGTTGGTAGGTGAGGGTAAGTGGGTGGGAAGGTGACTACGTGAGTACGTTGGTAGGTGAGTAGGTAAGTGGGTGGGAAGGTGACTACGTGAGTACGTTAGTAGGTGAGTAGGTAAGTGGGTGGGAAGGTGACTACGTGAGTACGTTGGTAGGTGAGGGTAAGTGGGTGGGAAGATGACTACGTGAGTACGTTGGTAGGTGAGGGTAAGTGTGTGGGAAGGTGACTACGTGAGTACGTTGGTAGGTGAGGGTAAGTGGGTGGGAAGATGACTACGTGAGTACGTTAGTAGGTGAGGGTAAGTGGGTGGGAAGGTGACTACGTGAGTACGTTGGTAGGTGAGGGTAAGTGGGTGGGAAGGTGACTACGTGAGTACGTTGGTAGGTGAGGGTAAGTGGGTGGGAAGATGACTACGTGAGTACGTTGGTAGGTGAGGGTAAGTGTGTGGGAAGGTGACTTCGTGAGTACGTTGGTAGGTGAGGGTAAGTGGGTGGGAAGATGACTACGTGAGTACGTTAGTAGGTGAGGGTAAGTGTGTGGGAAGGTGACTACGTGAGTACGTTGGTAGGTGAGGGTAAGTGGGTGGGAAGGTGACTACGTGAGTACGTTGGTAGGTGAGTAGGTAAGTGGGTGGGAAGGTGACTACGTGAGTACGTTAGTAGGTGAGTAGGTAAGTGGGTGGGAAGGTGACTACGTGAGTACGTTGGTAGGTGAGGGTAAGTGGGTGGGAAGATGACTACGTGAGTACGTTGGTAGGTGAGTAGGTAAGTGGGTGGGAAGGTGACTACGTGAATACGTTGGTAGGTGGGTAGGGAGGTAAGTAAACAAATAAACCAAAAATCAACCTTCCCCCAATTCATTGTGGAATACTGTATGCCTGGTTAGCATTGCGCGAGTCGTCGCCAACTGAGTGGAGGAAATGGTTTTTGCACTGCCACAAACTCAAAACGAAGGGGTTGGGCTGAAGCGACAGCGTGACGTCATTAGCGCATCTAGAAACGTATTTGAAATAACGTTTGGTCTTAGCAGCTGAGTAACAATGGGTGTTCTGAAAACAGTACTCTGATTTTAAATCGCTATATACTGACCATTTCTAAAACTCACAACAATCTTCTAATGATATAATTGATTTGTGCTCTCTCCAAGATAGATTGGATGTACTTATAGTCTGTGAGATTTAACTTGTCAGGTGCAAAAAAGGAAGAGACAGAAACGTTCTCTTGCTCTCTCTCTCTCTCTCGGTTTAAAGCGCACTAACGTGCATAACAGTTACTTGGATTTATTCTTTGCTATAGAGATTTTGTGTTCTTTGTACTGCATCCCACTGTGCTTGTCTCTCTTTATGGTGATGGGGATTTACCCATCTAACGGACAATAGAGGGCTGAGAGGGGGTGTGTGCTTTCCAAGGATTTAGACAGGACAGAGCTTGCGTTCGATTCCCGCCGTCGACCTTCTTGACTTAGGGGGTTTTCGGAGGTTTCCTGGGTCACTGGGAAGGATAGGTAATTACATCCCCCGAATTTCCCGTCCCTATATTCGTTTCACCTTCCTTTCAGTCCAGCCTTTCAGGGTCGGAAGTGTTGGCGATGGACGAGTTAGCGCTGCCTTTGAGAGGGTTTGAGCAGTAGCTGTTATTCTCTACGGATAGGTGGCCTTGTAGTTGCCAGTCCTGCCGCTGGGGGGCCGCTGTGGAAACCCATCAGGCTGGTGGCTGCTTGGCGAGATGAGGAACCTCCGTCACCCGTTAGGGACCCTCACTCCCATTCCACCCCGTCCTCCCTGGTAGGTGGTGTTTGACATACAACAACCTGCATAGGTTCAGTGTGGGATCCCCTCCGTACATACTCCACCTCTCTACCTCTGACATGGACAATCACATTAAGAATGGCGTTTGAAGCATCGCGATAGATACATTGCATTCCGAGAAATTGAAATTTAACATGACGCTTGATATGCAACAAAACGCACAAGTTGTGCATCTATCATCAGTCTAAAAATTGCAAAATAAAGGGTTTTCTGCTTTGTGTTTTACTTAGCTCTACTGGAACTTGTAATACACACTAATTACTGCAACCAAATTGAATGTCACCAGTCAAGATGAACATATTAACTTTTCCTTGCAGAGGGAAAAAGTGCTGCTTTAATTTGTAAGTCATAATAATTAGAGTATATGTTAATATGTTCGGCGGATTTTGTATCGCTTTCTGTGGTCTTTTGAGGCATGTTCTTCACCTTACCTATTGCAGAGCGCGGCTGCTTGATATCACAGCAATAATGAGGAAAAGAAGGGAGATTGATGCCTTTGGTTTTTCTGTAAACAATTCAGTGATACATAATTAAAGCGCGTCTCACCCTTAAAAGACAGTACACGTTAAATGGAGCGCAGTGTTGCAACATGTACTAGTTGCGAATCTTTCTCCGCGCGCGATCCCGAGGTGGCCTGAGTCCTGCACTTAGTCCTTCAATTGCTGCTTGACGAGACGGGCACTTTTAACTTTGGTATCCCTCCATGCCTTTGTTACTGTATGACCTAAATTTACAAATGACTCGTCTGTATAAACAATTGATTTCCCCTGGTCCCTAAACCTTTTACGTCTTTTAGATATTTATGTCGCCATCTGATGATATCGATATCGTCTCTTTCTATTAATATGCACTTGTTACCCTTTCTTTCATATTCGAACCCCAAATCATGTAAGAACCGACTAAGAGTGGCCCTTGAGAAATTTGGTACGGTCTCATCACTGTTGAACTGTGATAAAATTATATTCAGCGTGGGTGGAATATTTGCAAACAGTAAAGAATGAACAATTCGCCGCACTCCACCTTGCACTATTCAATCATATTGCGTTAACCTAGCGTTTTGTGTAGTCCCGCCCTTTTTGCTTTCTTTTTCGATGGCGTTCTTAGAGGTCCTTTCATTACTTCCTTTTTAATCCTATACACTACTGCTTCTGAACACTCAACAGCCTTAGCTGTTTCTTTTACTGCCTTAAACGCATTTTACTTCAAAAATAATCTAACACATTCATAATTATTTGGCGTTCCTTACTTCTTTATTTACCAACATATCGTCCCTTCCTAGCTTCACCCTCCATAACTACAAATATTTACAAAAATATTAAACAAATAACGCAATAACAGCTCACAGTTACACACACGGCTTCTTTCGAACTAATGTTAGTGCTGCTCCTTATACTATCTTCTGTGTCAGGCCTGACGCTGAATAGATGAATACCTTTTGTTTGCCCTACTGAATAAAAGAAAGAGGTTACTGCCTTTTGGTTTATTTTAAAAACTTTCTCCAACCTTCCTCAACATTTGTTCTCGCTGGTTCCCTGATGTAAACTCAATAACAAAAAAGTTTCACACTGCGTAACTTTTGCAGTGCACATATATAAAATTTTCCGAAAACATTTAATTTAAAAAATTATAACACTTAACTGGGTAAACATAGAGAATTTAAAGTAAGCAGGTAGTAGCACTATAGTTTACTCTACCTAAGAAAAAAATATAGATGCATTCTAGCAGTTAGTTTGTTAGTTAGTGCGTGATGAGTGTAGAAACAGCAAATATCGGACTTCTATTGAAAAAAAACGTTTTCTGAAGAAATTTGGACCTATAGAAATGTATAATGACTCTGAAAAGGATATAACCTGATAGAGAAAAAAATTCTGCATAGGATAATGTGTTCAAACCTGAAATTTATAACAAATGAATATTTATACCATGCTATTAGGAATCTGGCAACAGAGCGAGGGTAGAAAAGGACGCGGCTAATGGCAACTTGTATGCGCTAGATAGAGACAGAGATGTCCCATTTAACTCCATACTGTCTTCTAAGAGTGAAACGCTATATAGAATCTCACACACACTTGCACTTACTAAAGGCTTGTCATATATGTATGCTGGCGAGGAAAAGCTGCATTATATGGGTGCTTAATGCCTCTAATTGGAACTAAATGGATATTAAGTGAAACTGTATATACAGAGAGACCCAAAAATATCCGAACAGCTGCGCGGTGTTTTTCCACTGCGCACACAGAAACACGATAACGCAGCCGCTGTACACAAGGTCATGCGGTTGGCTTGTTTTTCTCTGCTCTGAAAGTGCAGTATTGAGCTGACGCACTATCGCGTGATTGGGTTATTGCCAGTGTGCTTTATTATTTAGTCCTGTACTTAGCCACAAAGTGTATTGTGGCTCAGCATTTGTTTTCTACTCCACAGCGTGTATTTATTTATAATTCGTGTGTGTTAACTCAGTCAGCTCGCCAAGTGAAAGTGTGATTTGCAGGTGATCGGCGATTTCTATCTCTGGGGTAACTTAAAGCATAAAATGTACAAGACAAACCCACACACCCTGGAAGAATTAAAACAAAATATCCACATGGAAATTGCCAACATTTCTCAACGTGAACTACGGCGAGTGATGGATAGTTTCCTAAAGAGGGCCCAAAAATATATGAACAACGACGGTGACCAGTTTCAGCATCTCCTTTCATAAAGTTGGTAAGTAAAGCCTTTAAAACTAGTTTTAAAAATGTTATATGGTTTCATTCGCGCTGTTGTATGACAGCGGCAGTCAGTGACGAGGGCCAACGACGCGTACAGATAAAACACCGCACAGCCGGTTCGGAGCCTTTTGGATCACCCGATATACCCGGATCTTTTTTTTTTTTTTTTAATTAAGGGACACTGGGAGTGAAATTTTGGTCAAAATTGTGAAAAAGTTGAATTTTTTTTTTAACCTTAAAATGCTCCTGGACCTCCTGTGCATTTGGATCAGTTAACATTTTTCATATCCCCCACTCCATGTGGTCATTACGGCCCAGTGCTCTTCCCTTAACGTACACAGGATGCTCCTATATAAAAGCCTGTTTTTCTCAAAACTACATTTCTGCACATTCCAAAAGAAGGTCGCGCCTGAGTTTTGCTTCAAATTCAATGAAAATTTTCAAAAGTATTCATTAATAGCAGCTAAACAATTCCATGATTCAATATTGATGTTACTATTAACATGAATTCCAAAAACATTTTTTTTTTTTGTATGAAAAAGAATCAATAATTTTTAAGATTAAATTTTCTTTGTTATTAAAAAAAATATGTACAGCGTAATCGGCAAATGTATTTGAAATATCTCTTCATACAATTGTTACCCATGTATTAGAGTATCAGTTCTGCCAATATAAATGAATTTTGAAAAGTCAATAGACGCGAGCTACATTTTGAAAATGTGCCTATTAAATTCATAAAATAATTTATATATCATAAACGAATTGTCCAATTTTAATGAAATTTGGTGTACCTCCTATTCTCACATAAATACAAACACAGTAAAAATTTCAGAAAAATCTATCAAGAAATGTGGAACTTTCCAATTTCACTCGCAGTGTCCCTTAACGTCCTCCAATGTAATGTCATATCGGACGGTGAATGAATGAAATGGGTGAAATGATGCTCAAATAGCCCGAGGTCCATGGAGGTTTAAGTTATCCGACATTCGTCTTCTCAGGATAAGGGAAAACCTCGGAAAAAAACCTTATCCAGATAACTTACCCTAAGCGAGATTCGAACTCGCGACTTCTTGAACGTGAGGCAGACACACTAACCATCACGCTATCGAGGTGGGTATATCGTATATATGCGTCAATATATAGTGATCTATGATATATGTTATGCATTTATCAGAATAAAGATCTGTATAATTAAATAAATTACTTTTTTGTTATAATTGAGGAATATTTAGAAACTAGAGACCGATGTTTATGTATTTGGTTTACATGAAAATGGCAGATATTATGGTAATAAAATTGTGTTATACTTTTGTCTATATTCTTGTTATATTCTCATGATCAGCAATGGGTTAGCGAAGAATTAACCAATTATAGTTTGAATTAGAGGGAAACATGCTACTTGATGTATTTATTATTTTGTTATTTTTCCTTTTATGCAGGAAAAACATTATATCAGTGCGAGAGTGTAGTTCTGTTTGCTTTCTCCTTATAAAGTGCTGCCTTGCTCTGTATTTAATCAACACCACTCAAGCTTTAGTTTGCACCCCTGAAAATAGAATCTGAGCAATCCGTCCTCCTGGGATGGCGGCCGGCCGACCACAGTGCCTCCTCTCAGCCGAGCACCGTATGTCCAGAGCTCAAAGGCCCGGCAGTGCAGCCCGACGGCGAATCCTGACTCTTACAGCCTGGGAAGACTGGGTAGAAAGATTCAAATGAATAAAATTAAAGGAAGTGAAACGGAGGATGCAAGGTAAATATCCTTCCCAACATTCGCATGAGTGAACCCATGGTCAGGAAGGTCAACCACAGGAATCGAACCCACGGCCTCCCGAGTGTGGGTTATAGGCATTACCGCAGTCACTTGCAATTTTTTCGAAATGACACAATCTCTAGTTAATTAGTTATGATAATTGAAAATGTTCAGGGAATGTGGAAAAATGAGCCACGTTCTATGATGCTAGTGATGGAAGTTCTCCCGAAGATAAATCCAACCTCTTAGGTTAGGTTTTGGGTGGTAAACAAATGCACTCGTTACAAAGTGACACAGCGATTGTTTCACTTGTGGAAATGAAGCGAAAATACATTCTCCAGCTTTCAAACCAAATCAGAAGTGTTTACTAAAAACTCCCAACCGCGTCCGTGGATAAACCCGGATCCCTTTGCCCGGAGCGCTAACACCCACTCCAAAAAGATAAAACTATTTAATGATACAGTACTTTCCTAAAGGATTCGCTCATGAATAATACAGCTAATGTGGTAAAACCAGCTTACATTATCAAGTTTTTTCCGTATTTTGTTGATGGCTGCTTCATGTTTGTATGATAAGATACCGTAGTTTTATTTAAATAATTATCTGTATGGTTTACATTTAATTTATTAAAATGGCTGTTCCCTGTTAAATAAGCTTCTTTAGACATGCACGGACGTAGGTTTTTCTACGCTTTTACATTCAGGGATCCCATTATGTGCTTTTTATGAAAACAATTGAATTGTTGAATCGAATGCAATTCTAAGTTAATCAACAAAGAAATTAAAAAATATGCTATAGCTTCCATTAATAACTTATTCCTGATACATCCCATGACCGCTTTCTGAATAATTTTCTACTTGCCGTTCTTTTGTTTAGTCAGTGTTGCCAACTGTATCCCACAAATACACATTACAATACACATTACAATCGATTAACAATAAAAATAGCATTCCATTTTGATTTGACAACTGTGTTTTTAACAATTGTTCTTTTAATAATTAATGTATTTTTCCAGAAGAAAGACTATTTCTTAATGTTAAAGACAACGTGAGATTCATTTGAGATTATAAACTGCTTTTTGTTCTAACAAGAGAAGATCGATGTACATGTAATTCTTGGGTTTCGTTTTCCTCAGTTGGCAGTGCTGAGTAAATCAAACTACACTAATCGAAATGAATATTCATATTTTAGGTTATTTTTTCGCAGAATTTAACATTTCGACGGTCGGGTCTTCCCTGACGTCAGTTCAGACGTCTTACGATATTACTCGTGATAATTTTATCGCCTGCGAAGTAAGAGGTGTCCTTGATATGTTATAGAATTTAATACACTATTGTTACATTATAAGTGACGTTGCAGAAATCGCAACACGCATAAATCGCACCATTTTCATTAGAAACAGTGTTTCTGTCTGAGTGTGTCACCAAGCATTATTTTCACTTTCTACACTACGTATAGTAAGGTAGAGGAAGTATTGTATTCCACCCAAAAATTCGATGTCGAGATTTCACCAGAAACATGTTTTGAGGCCTCCTGAATAAAAAGAGAATGTTTAGAAAAAGGTCCGTGCGCGCGCGCGTTTGTGTGTGTGTGTGTGTGTGTGTGTGTGTGTGTGTGTGTGTGTGTGAGTGAGTGTGTGTGTGTGTGAGTGTGTGTGAGTGTGTGTGTTTGTGTGAGTGTGTGTGTTTGTGTGAGTGTGTGTGTTTGTGTGTGTGTGTGGTGTGTGTGTGTGTGTGTGTGTGTATGTGTGTGTGTGTGTGTGTGTGTGTGTGTGTGTGTGTGTGAGACTCAGTCTGTAGACAGTATAACTCAAAAACGAAAAGTCGGTTTAAAACCAAAGTTGGTACTTAAGTTTAATGTCTTTCAAGGATGCGACACGAAGATTTTGAATGCTGCAACACACCAACCGCCGTCGCCTGATCCTGTAATACTGCAACAGATGGGGTGTAACAGAAAAGGGAAATTATTTATCAAAACCTTCAAATTCCGTTTGTTTCTGCTAATTTACTATAGAGGATAAAAAGGAAAGCTTTCGTGGATTTCAAATGATGCCAAAAGGGTCAAATTTTGAACTTTACAGTCACAATTTTTGGTAATGAACGCATATTTGTGTGTGCATTTTGGAGCATGGGAACACTGGCCGAAATTATAGATGTGCATTTCAGATTGCTTGAATTTAGCGTTCTTTGCTTTCGTTCCCACCAGAAACCGAATTTACGTACACTTTAGTGTAGGATGTCTAGTATTTTGAGGCATTTCGCTTTCTGGGCTTCAGAAATACATCATTTAAACCAAGACCTAAATATAACTCTTCAATTTTCTTTCTTACTTTTCCCCTTTGTGACATTCTTACATGACTGATAAGCTTCGGGGATCGTAAACACAGGCACTTGTTTTCGAAGTGGGAGACACGATGTTTATGAAAACAAAATAATTCGAGCGTGACAGTGTCTACGTTGCAGCCAGAGCATTGATCGTCACCTTGTTTCTTGGAAACTGCACGCAATTTACGTAACAAGCAGGTAGCTGCACAAGGAAGCACTTCTGCCGAGGAGCATACTTCTGTTGTCTAAGATTATCATATGATACGTTACGTCATGTCCAGCATAAACTGCAGTTGTCAACAGATGAATGTTGCCAAACGTCGCACGCGTGCCAGTCCTCTTTTTATGTTTTGTTTTCCTTCGACTGTTATTTTACACGCCAAGATAATATTTGCTTTCTGTGGACAGCGGAATTAGAGATAAAACACGTAGTAAACACAGAAGGGATGAGATTTCAACATGGAAACAAAATGTGAAAAACGAAACATTCGGTTGTCACTCCCACCCTGATAGTATAATTTTATATTCTCTGCTGCCAGCCTCTACAGATGAGTTATGATCCCTACGCATGCGTACACCTGTGTGAAAACTAATATTAAGATGGAAATGAACTGCAGAGAGCGACATAGGGTCAGTGATGCCAATTTAGTTGTTTTTAAACTAAATCTGGTCTTTCTGGGAAGATCTTTAGTTGGCAAAATTTATAAATTTAACATTACTAGTATAGGGATTTAGTTGTTTGATTAACTGCATTTGGTTGGACAGAAATGTTTTTAACATTGACAACACATAAATTTAGTGGATCTCTTATTTTTGTCTGGTTATTTTTCTTGAACATCTATTGGCAACACTGCATAGGGTTATCAGACGTCGGGAAATTCCCGGACATGCCCTACATTTTAACCATTTGTCCGGCGTCCGGAGGGGGGGGGGGCGGTTGAAAAGTCTAATGTCCTACATTTTCAGAAACAAGTAGTGACCGTTAGAAAATGAACAGCAAACTGGAAAAATACAAGTTAATAATTAGTTTAGCCGCCACTGAAACTCGCTATGGCAGCATGGCTATACCAACTACAGACAAAGAGCACTTACGAACATTGAACGAGAGGTTGGCAACGCAGCATTTACACTCCGAGGCAACAGGTTCGTATTCTGTGGAGACAAAGCAACACAATGCTAATGTTGAAAGAGCATTTTCACTAACAAGAGCACAGTGAACAAATGAATGGAACAGATTGGCTATTGATTCAGTTAGAGGTATTGTTTTAGTGAAGTGCAGTTTTAAAAACTTCAGTTGTGTGGAGTTTCTTGATTATATTTCAAACAAGCGAGTTGATTTGCACAAAATTGGTCTTTTAGAGAAGTATGACTGACTGTAGATCACACTGAGCATTGTGTGTTTCAGTATTTTAAGGAAACAAAAATATATATACCTATGAGTATATATAAATAACATTTAAATTATAAATTCGCATTATTTTTGCATTGACCAACAACGTCCTACATTTTGTCCCACAGCTTTTACCATTGTGACCTACATTTTTGTCAAATGGCATACATTTTCTACCATTGTGTCCTATCTTTCCATAAAATAACCTGGTAGCCCTAAAAATGCAGGAGTTTCACGTTATGGCATTTTGCAAATGTGATCTATGCATATTAAAACATTATACAGAAACTGAAGTGCCACGCCATCTAAAATTATTTGCTATGTATTACACCATCAAATTACATTAAAAGCGAAATAGTACGTAAATAAGTGAAAGATGAAAGTAGGTGAAATGTGTCTTTAGAAAACAATACAAAAATCAAGAAATCCCGAGGATCTATTATTCTGCGGTAGCTCACAAAACGGGGACAGATTCCTTTATTTTGATATAGGATCGTATTTACGTATATTTTATTACATTGAATTACATTTTAATCTGCATTAATTCTCGTTTCGTGAGATCTATATTTGCCATTACGAAGGAACCCACGTTCCGTTAGGGGCCCTAATGACCAAGTTGTCGACGGGCCCTTAAACCCAACACACTCACTCACTCACGTTCCGTTACTCTCCTAAGCACAAAAACCCTTAGAGCTTTATTTAAACGATGGTGCTAATTAAAATATAAGAAGAGCAAGATAGGCAATGCTAAGTGGAGAGAGATGTAAATACCATAGATCTCATCATCTCCATTATTATGAGGCACATCTGACAGACTTTGTAAAACACAAGAGACTTGGACAACACACATACCGGGTGGAAGGGAAGTCATTACATGAATTTAAACCAGTGGTAGATCTCGGTATTTGGAACACATTTTGTATCTTACGTTTTTGTCGCCGACCATTTCCTACGGAGATATTTTAGTTTTGTCGAAAACAAGCTGGCAACACTGCAGATTGTGTGGGCGTCACTTTTCCCTAGCTCAGTACATAAACAAACGCCGTAATGGTGCGTCTTGAAAATGTAATCAGATGTGCTGCCTTGTCATTCCGTGTTTATTTTGCGAGTGTAGGCCAATCGCAAGCGTTTGCTCCCAAAACATTACACAAAAGCGAAAGCCTCTGACCTGTTTATATCCACAAACCAGGTCAATTCACTGACCAACCTCAACGTAACGTTGTCGAGTTACTTCACTTCTGAAAGAGCTGCTCGGAGTATTCCTTCACATCTTTTAAGTGATTAATTATTTCGAAACCCTGTGTCATGTCCTATAATTACTACTGAAGCTATGTCAGAAATAAGTTACTCTACGCATCTTACAAGTAACAAACTGTTACCTTCGTACATTACTGTGGAATTACGCATCCAATTTGGATCAAACACTATTTATTTTTTCGAAATCGGCTGATCAAAGAACAAAATGCCATTCGACTTTTTGTTTGCAGTGCTTCTATGAAGTGCATATCAGAAGGAATGTAACAACTCCCCTTCCATCCTGTATATACTTTGAACCAGCGGGCATATACATGTTCACCTTAACGAAAGACTAGAGATAAACCTTCGATATTGAGTGAGTGAGTGAGAGAGTGAAAG
Source organism: Tenodera sinensis (assembly GCA_030765045.1). NCBI lineage: Eukaryota > Metazoa > Arthropoda > Insecta > Mantodea > Mantidae > Tenodera > Tenodera sinensis. The sequence continues at coordinate 13,307,826 of CM060962.1, read as the reverse complement.
ACTGACTGAGTGAGTGAATGAGTGAGTGTGCGAGTGAGTGAGTGACTGATTGAATGAGTGTGCGAGTGAGTGAGTGTGCGAATGAGTGAATGAGTGAGTGTGCGAGTGAGTGAACGAGTGAGTGTGCGAGTGACTGAGTGAGTGTGCGAGTGAGTGAATGAGTGAGTGTGCGAGTGAGTGAGTGAATGAGTGAGTGTGCGAGTGAGTGGGTGACTGATTGAGTGTGCGAGTGAGTGACTGATTGAGTGAGTGTGCGAGTGAGTGAGTGTGCGAATGAGTGAATGAGTGAGTGTGCGAGTGAGTGAACGAGTGAGTGTGCGAGTGAGTGTGCGAGTGACTGAGTGAGTGTGCGAGTGAGTGAATGAGTGAGTGTGCGAGTGAGTGAGTGAATGAGTGAGTGTGCGAGTGAGTGAGTGTGCGAATGAGTGAATGAGTGAGTGTGCGAGTGAGTGAACGAGTGAGTGTGCGAGTGAGTGTGCGAGTGACTGAGTGACTGAGTGAGTGAGTGTGCGAGTGAGTGAGTGAGTGTGCGAGTGAGTGAGTGAATGAGTGAGTGTGCGAGTGAGTGAGTGAATGAGTGAGTGTGCGAGCGAGTGAGTGACTGATTGAGTGAGTGAGTGTGCGAGTGAGTGAATGAGTGAGTGTGCGAGTGAGTGAGTGACTGACTGAGTGAGTGAGTGAGTGACTGACTGACTAGGTGAATGAGTGAGCCAGCTGTAAAGGCCCATCGAGGGCTAGGTCATTAGGGCCCGCCTTGGAAGTCGAGTTAGTGGCACGCTTCTTACAACAACAACAATAATAATAGTAATAATAGTAATAGTAATAATAATAGTAATAATAATGAAAACAATAATAACAGTATAAAAGAAAAGAAAGAAGGACAGAAGGAAAAAACAAAAAATGAAAACCTAGCCACCATCGCCTCATTGCACGTATTTGTTGTTGTTGTTGTTTTTTGTTTTGTTCTTTTTTTTTCACTCTGCAACATCATAGTCGTTTCCAACCTCAATAAACTAATTTGCATGTATTCCATCGGATTCTGGAATAATGAGAAGCAGACTGAGCAACAAAAATGTCCGCATTGCACAAAAGAACTTGCTCCAAATCTAGAATGCACACATCGATTTCATCGACTTCATAAAACACCTTGTACACCAGACAGGAAAATGTGGTGGAAGACTGGACCCTTTACCTCTTCTCACGACTCACCCGAAACAATATTGGACACACAGTTCCTTCTCGAAAGATTTGTGTTCTTATCAGACTAATATACCACCTCCCTCATCCCCAACACTCCCAGCCGCTTTAAATAACTGCGATTAACAGTATCACACCCAGGTAAAACCTTCCTTTCGCATGTACAGGTTCTTCGTTTAAAACTAACAAAGCACGGCTTTTCGGCTCTCCCGCGACCTTGCTGGATTCCCCCACTACCGGCTGCCGTTGTGCGCGCAGCTAGTTGGTACTGGGCCTCTGAAAATCCACATCGCGTTCATGAAATCCCTCATTATGATCGGAGAGTTGGACTTTGGTGTGCTGTTAGCGTTAGACGCATAATCGGTCCAATACCTATTCTATGAGCAGAGACATTTTGACCCCATTTTATCATGAACTGACAGAAGAAGAGAAACCATAAGGGTGGTTTCAACAAGATGGTGCTACTGCCCATACAGCAGAGGAGTCCATGAATAAAATCAGGGAAGTGTTTGAAGATAGAGTGATTAGTGCTGGTGTATGGCCCTCTCGCTCCCCCGATCTAACTGTGTGATATTTACTTGTGGAGTAACCTGAAAGACAAAGTTTACGACACAAATCCTCATACATTGGAAGAACTACAACAAAATATTAGAAATGAAATCGGAAACATTACAGTGTCCCAACTTAATCGTGTGAATCAGAATGTGTTCTCCCGATATAATGCTTGTTTAGCCTCGCGAGGGTGGACGACATTTCCAGCATCTTCTATAAGGTTATAAATGCAGGGTTTATGTAGAAGCAAAGCCGGCTGTGGCACACACAATCGCGCAAAGGCGAAATACCTCTTGCGAAATTAAAAGAACTTTGATTTTCACTAATGCAGATTATGTTTCATTTTCACTTAGGTTACTGAAAGTTTACGGGAATAGATCAGAACAGTATAATTTAGTGAACCTAACAGACATTTAATGTCTTTCAAGGATGCGACACGAAGATTTTGAAGAAAATAGCCCCACCCTAAACTACCCTTTACATGGAAATTTTTTTGAAAACTTTGATTTTCTTGAAAATGGCTCTAACGATTTTGATTAAAATGTCATATATTTGAGATATTTTGATGACAAATGAAATGTATATCTTGAATTTTCTGGCTATATCCCCTGTAGTCGTATTTACTCTGGACGACTTGTGCATAACTGGTAAACCGTTAAAGATAGTCCAAATTATACTATACAAAAAATGTAGATCTTGCTAAAATACACAATTTATCTCTCAATAAATTTTCTTGTAGGGTGAACCATTTCGGAGGTATTCCTCGTTATGTGTGTGAGTTTCGGAAAACTTAGAACTTTCGTGAAATGGGTCATCGCTGTTCATTTGTTTTATATGTTAAGTGTGCAAAGACAACAAACTCTCAAACATTTGACTATCGCACAAAGCCTGTTGTATTCTAGCATTCCCCTTGCAACTACAAGGAAATAAGCAATAAGATAATTTGTACAAATGTTTGTCTCAGCTATCAAGAAAGAAGATATAGGAATAAGAGTTTGTAAGAATGGTTAGTACAAGAGTAGAGAAAGTCATGTGAGAGCAACACATCAGATTTTTTACTCCCACTTTTACAAACAATACACAATTTTCTTTATCTTTGAAATAGAAATGTGTCGTACTAAATTCACATGGTTTTCTCTGCTCTTCTTTTATGTAATACATCCACATGTTCTTCTCTACTTGCTCTTCAACATACAACTCATTCAATACATATATATATATATATATATATATATATATATATATATATATATATATATATATATATATATATAAATTATGCGAGGATAGCTTTCATAGAAAATGTTGTATGTTTATAATTACGAGGATTTAAGAATGCTTTCTTTGCCACCACAGAGGAATATAAGTGCTTTCTAGGAGTGGGTTGGACTTGTTCACCTTCAACCTATTGTCCCGTTAAGACACTAATGCACAGTCACTCTCACTCACTTTCAGCTGACACTTCTCCAATCCGAGCAGAGTTTCTAGTACTATACCTAGATCCGTTTCTATAAACACAGATTGGTTGCGTATTTCGAATATGCTATCAGCAGGACTCGGATTTCAGGTAAAATCCCATTTTCTTCCTTATGATATACCTATAGAAAATAAAAGTTCTGTACCTATATACTAATTATGGAAATATTTGTTCAAAAATGGTGGTCCTATACAACCTAAAAATACCTAATTTCACGTTAGAACCTATTAATTTCTCTACTAGAAAGTAGAGGAAGTATTGTACGTGTTCCACCTAGAAATTTGATGTCGAGCTTTCACCGGAAAGATGTTTTGAAGCCCCCTGAATAAAAAAAGAACATATTTGGAAAAAGGTCCGTGTTTGTATGTCTGTCAGGCTTTGGACAGAATAACCCAAAAACGAAAAGTCGGTTAGCAACCAAAGTTGGTATTTAAGTTTAATGTATTTCAAGACTACGACACGAAGATTTTGAAGAAAATTACTCGACCCTAAAGTACCCTTTACACAGAAAATTTTGATTTTCTTGAAAATGGCTCTAACGACTTTGATTAAAATGACAATGTTTAAGATATTTTTATGACAAATGAAATGTAGATTTTGAATTTTCTGGCTATAGCCTATGTAGTCCTGTTTACTCTGGATGACTTTTGAATAACTCATAAACCGTAAGAGATAGACAAAATCTTACTGTACAAAAAAATGTAGATCTCGCTAAAGCACACAATGTCCAGCTATATTTTTTATACAGTGAGGCATTAGGGAAATATTCCTGTGTTATTTGTGTCAGTTTAGGAAAACAAACTTTCGTCAAATGCAGCATCGTTGCTCATTTTTTTAAATGTTAACCGTGCAAAGAGAACGGAATTTCAAAGCTTTAAAATATTTGACTATCGCTCAAAGCCTACTGTATTCCCATATTCCCCTTGTACCTACAAGCAATAAGATAGTTTCTGCAAATGTTTATCTTAACTATCACGAAGAAGATATAGGAATAAGAGTTTGTAAAAATGGCTAGTACAAGAGTAGAGAAAGTCATGTGAGTGCAACATATAAGATCTTTTTATCTAATTTTGCATTTTTCAATTTCTACATTTGGTAATATAGCAATGCTGTGTAAGCTTGTAAGCCTGTCGTGCCTTGACAACAATCACAGTGAACAATGCATAATATGGAGGACCTTAAACACATTGTTGTGAAACTGGTGGAGGATGCAGTGAACATTACTTCAGCTAAAGAACTTCTGCCCAACATACTGCATTCATCAAATAACATTATCTATTTTTAATCCTCACTATTAATGCTCTAGAGTCCTCAGTCAAACCGTTCTACACGCAACTGGGATTGGTAGAAGATGTGACAGAAAAAAATCAACTTGGTTCCTGGTTATGTTGGTGAAAACGTTCCTGAAAAACTCAAATTAGTGATTCAAACAAACCCACGACTGACAGTTCTCCACACAGTGGCTGCCATCTTGTCTGGCAAAACAACTGAACATCAATGTGCTGTTCCCTTGTGTCTAATACCAACATTTAAATATGCTCCGGTGACATCAGTTGATGTGGAACATTCATTTTCGATTTATAAAATGGCGATGCTGTTTCTCAAATGAAATCTTAGAAAAGGTGTTAGCTGTTTACTGTGACTAATTATGGACATGTACGATAAAGACATTGTCAAATCTTTTGGTTAATTTGTAATGGGAAATAAAATAATGTCATTTTTTGTTCACCTATTTTTGTAATTTTAGATCCAATTTTAATTCGTGATAGAACCTATTTTAGGAACCTAGTTTAAGCTTTTCAGGAACTAAAAGTGCGGGTAACATCACTAACAGCATTTACGAGGCAATCTTCGACCAGTTCCTGTTGTATAGCCTGAGTTCGCTGCTTTCTTGTTTGAGATGTGAGTTTGGACCCAGACACGTGGAACACCGGACAAAATATGGTTTCAGACGACCTTCAAACGTGATTCAGAACAACGTCTTCATCAGCAGCCATTAACAATGTTTTGTAGGTTATGTCTTGCTTTTCTTTGTGGTTGCCCTTGTATAACGAGAGGTCTTTATCCGCGATGCGCAGTACCGTAAACATTAACACAACATTTACAATCGAAATACCGACCATGCGCCATTTCATGCTACTTCTGGGATACTTCCTCAGGAATCTATACAACTGCAAGTATAGCTAGGAATACCTATCAAGTTAGAAGATTATCTAACACTTAGCTATGCATCATCTAGCAACTTTATTGAATATATCGGGTGGAAGTGAAATGATCCGTCAGACTTTAACAGCGAATTTCACATGTTGTGAATAACAACAAAGTCTAATACCAAAATGTTGAAAAGTTTATAGTTTTCTAGAAAAAATATGTTTATCAAAACAATGTATCATCACCTGGCTGAATTATTATTGATTGAAGGTTCTTGATTTATGGCTATATTCATAGAAAATTGAATAAACAACAACTTTTTCCTTTGGCGTATTTCAATAGATTCAGTGGTTTTTGTGCAAATTAAATTTAAAAAAAACTCACAATTTATTTCAACAAAAAACAACATTATCCTCGCTATATAAGGAGACGAGGCAATGAGTTAGAGGAGTTACGGTTACAGGTATGAGTCGGTCAGTGTGTCAGTGAGTGTGAGACAGCTGTGTGTCTGGTACTGTCGTCGTGAAAGATACGTCACGTCGAAGTGAAGCAGTTTCAATGAGTGTGTTCCTCAGAGACAAGAAAGAAAAGAAAGACACTGAAAGGACTGAATCAAGGTTACGAGAAGAAAACAGTTGTGAGTTGTAATACACGAAAGACTGTAGACTGTGTTAAACTGAGCAGAAAACTGTGTATCTGTGCAAAAGGTTTAGAAGGAAATAAAGTGATGAAAGGCATTTGGGCTGGATTTTGTCGTTTTTGTCACAGTGGTGCCAGGAGTGGGATTCGCCAAATTTCCATTTTGTCACAATATGCTAGCCATTAAAGACATGTAAGATACTATCCACATCATGAAGATTAAATAAAAATACTGGTTATTGAGTAACAATATTTAAAGGATGTGCACTTTTAGTGCCCCATGTATTGTTCTGACACACTTGTGTTTTACGGAGAAAGGAACATGAATAATTTTAAGCCTAGTACAGCAAACACTGAAATGTGAGTTTTACCGACGATGAAAGGCACTTGGATATTTTCATCTTGAAAACTTCTTCGCTAAGAGGAGTTGATCCACTCAGTTCACAGCAACATGAGTTAATAATGATTCCTTTTCTTCATAGCTCTCCTGTTGGGCCCAGCACCCAGCCGCCCCTGTGGTGATCCTAATGAAACTGTTGAACATTTTGGTAGTAAATAGTGAAATGGAAGAACAGAAACAAACATGGAAGGAACATTCGGAACGAACAGAAGAAATAAGGATTCCAAAGATGGTCTAAAGGAAAGAGGGACATAGGACGGTCAGGTAAAAGGGTTTGTGACCAGAGCAGATCGACAGTCCTAATCTGTGAATGGAAGAAGAAGAAGAAGAAGAAGAAGAAGAAGAAGATGAAGAAGAACAAGAACAAGAACAAGAACAAGAACAAGAAGAAGATGAAGAAGAAGAAGAAGAACAAGAACAAGAAGAAGAAGAAGAAAACAAGAAGAAGAAGAAGAAGAACAAGAACAAGAAGAAGAACAAGAACAAGAACAAGAACAAGAACAAGAACAAGAAGAAGAAAACAAGAAGAAGAAGAACAAGAACAAGAACAAGAACAAGAAGAAGAAGAAGAAAACAAGAACAAGAACAAGAACAAGAAGAAGAACAAGAACAAGAACAAGAACAAGAACAAGAACAAGAACAAGAAGAAGAAGAAAACAAGAAGAAGAACAAGAACAAGAACAAGAACAAGAACAAGAAGAAGAACAAGAA
>CM060962.1:13233199-13298199 GCA_030765045.1 Tenodera sinensis | reverse complement strand
CAAACCTCTCTAATACTTTGGTTACATGAATGAGGAAGGGGAATGGTCCATGCATAAAACGATATCCTGCAGCCTCGGATGGGTCTGGACATGGAACTTTACCCTTTAAGCTGAACTGAAGGGAAACGGCATTAGGGTATGTTTATGCAGTAATTAACCCTCCTTGGTTGCTAGAGACCTGGTGGACCCCTAGGTTTATTTAAACATTATATATGTCAACGAACGCACCTACGTAATTGCCTAGCTAGGACATCTAACATACACTTTACTCGATTATTTGCTGCAGCAACAACCTTACCTGCTTTTTTTTTTTTTTTTTTTTTTGGATTCAGGGGATTCAAAATATATATTTGGAGTGAAATCTCGACATTGAATTTTTGAGTGGAATACAATACCTCCTCTACTTACTATAGGTAATAGAGAAAGTAAGATATAAACACGAGGATATAAGCACAAAAGCACAGCAAGGGCCTATTGGGCCCCGCGCGACCGACAGTGCTGTACCTGGGCCCGCGCCTGACTCAGGGTTCAAAGAACATTGACGTTCTGTGAGCCTCTTTCCCATTCTTTAACGATTCTTTATTGTAGGAAGTGTAGCAACTTCCAGTCAATATATGTCTCACCATTAAAGCAGTTTCAGTATTGCATTATGGAATATAATGGCTTGCTTCCGTCAATGCCGATAATCCCGTGTTGATTGCCAGTTTATTCTCCTGTGTCTAATGGCAGGCATGTCACTAACACTGCATTCTTATCCGAAATCATAAACTAGAGGAGCGATAGAGAAAATCGGGCAGGATAGGCTAATATATACAGCAAAACTTGCTCAAAGCGGAATCGTGTGATACCAAAATAACTTTCCCAGTAAGACAACTTTTCGGAGTAACACAAAATACAGTAGGCTACATAAATGTTATCATTACTATGTACTATAACTATCATCATGTCTCCGGTTTATAACAGCTGGCGCCGGAATCCGGAAGTCAAACTCCATGCCTCTCTTTTCTCCATTGTTGTGGGTCCAAATGGCTGCTTGTACGTCATCCATCCAAGTTGTCATCGGACGTCCCGTTTTTCTTCTTTCTTCTGGTATCCATTCCAGTATTTTCTTTGGCAGTCGTTCCTCTGGCATTCTTTTAACGTGCCCATACCACTGTAGTCTTCCCTATAATATCCAAAATACCTGTTTCTTCCTTTTCTCTCATAATTTCCTTTATTTTCTGGTGTTTTATTCTTTCCAATCTTGACTTTCTAGCAGATCTCCTCAATGCTGTAGCTAGAATTTTATTTTTTCTCTCTGGTTGTGATTTGCCATACCTCTGCACCATATGTACCTAAGGATACTTTGGATTGTTGATTTATAAATCATTAATTTCCTATTCAATATTAATTTGTAATTTTGCACATACGCACTAATATAACTCCTGTACAGGTCTTCTTCACTTATACCAGGTGAGTCAGCTGCCCCTTATTTTCCAGTTTTATGCAATCCGCATTTTATACTCTGATAGTAAATACATCCGCCCTTATGCTAGATTCTATCCCTATATTTCACATCTACATGTTAAACGGGCGGGCCATAATGACCTATTGTCGACGGGCCCTTAAGCAAAACTCACTCACTCACTGTTAAACGGAAAGTTTCTTTCCGAAGTTGTAGGTAGCTCAGTTGGAACGAGTGCACGATTGGTAGGTAATACGTGTGCTGTAGGAGTGCTTCAAATCCCCTGCATGAACCAACTTTTTTACCGTGTAATGTTCACAAATAACACTAGTTGAACAATAATTGTGTTTAAAGTGGTTATTGTTTTAATTTGTAATTGTTTTATTTCCATCTTATGGTATTGTTGTCCACTAGGATATCTTTCCCGGTATAGATTGTTAGCTGATTGATATTGGTTCTTGCTTCTCCGAAAATCAAAAGCATATCGATATTCTCGTCTGTCGAATACTTCCTGAAAGACTGGCAGTGCGATAGCATACGCGTGGAGAATGGAGGGAGTCGTCATTCACAACAACAAACTGCATCATGCCAGCCCAATGGGACAGAAGTCATTATACCTATTATATTATAAAATGCAGCCAACGAAAAAGATTTAAATTATGTCCTAAACCCTCAGATATTTTAAAATTATATTATTGTGAATTCGATTTCTAAGTTTTGATGAGCAGAAAAAAATTGCCCAATGCCGAGACGCGAAGACGTGTCCCTGAGGTTAAGGCACAGGACACAGTTATAAGTCTACTTAGCTATTTGGACGCTTAGCTGAAAACGCATTCAGAGTTGAAGCCTACAGTGTGTATGCCGAGCACCAGGCCATTGCCACCTCGCGACTTTTGGTGCGTGATTTAGCCTTTTAAGACACCTTTAATTCTTTGCTGGGCACTTGAATATTGTTAAAAGCTATTAGCCATGTTATTTGAGATGTAAGAGACGTAGTTCACTCCAGAATTTAAATACACCGTTGTTTAATATGTGAGTTTTTACTGCACGGGTCTATGGTGCATAAGGCGTGTCTGGGACGTTTTGCAACCAATCCTGGCTGTAAGTACAAGAATCTGCCATTTTTAGTTGAGTTTATTAGTGTACTCATATGATAGGTTCATTTTATCAGAGGCGTTTACTGTATTGCGTTGCTATGTACGCTCCAATAAAAGGTTTGTAAAATAGGCTGGAAACCCGGATTTCGCTCTCAGTAAACGAGTCATGCTTTTAGGTGTACTTTAGCGAGGAGTGTGTTCTCTCCCTTAAAACGCTGTTTCTCTAAATCTTGTGCATTCGTCTCTCTAAGAACGTGTTCTTGTGTTATTATCCCTGGGTTTGTTTGCCTTATATCTCACCTAACTTTTTTCGCCACATACAAAGTAAGGAAACCTGTCTGAATTTTCTGTTCACAATTGTATTTTTCACACTACAACGGTTCCAACAAGTTGGTGTGTGCTCAAATTGCGTAACACTGCTTATGCAAGCAACTGCTTCTTCAGGGTAGGTACCTATTAATTTGCATAGAGACATGATTATTTTTCTGTGTCTCGTGCTCGTCAGTTTTCTGCGTTGCGAATACACAAGACCTGCTGCTGAAGGTAAGTGACAGGTCATCTATTTGAATGTGGTCATGCAGAAAGAATTAAATCTTCCACAGGTGAATTAATTCTTACATTTCTGCTCCATTCTCTTCAGTTTCGATGAGTAAAAGAGAGTCTTGTTCATCAGTTCCAACTCCCACTTTCTTGAAGCGCTTGGAGACAGGAGGTTTAACTCCCTTCCAGCAAGACTAATCTAGTTCACTGCGTCCAGAACACAGAACAAACGAACTTTCAGCTTCTTAAACACTTAGAATAATAATAATGTTGTTTTCTAGTGCCTTGCATCTGGTAATGAAGCCATTAGCATTCGTGCTTTCCAATACTTTTGAACTATAGTTTCTTCTGATCTCAATGCTCCACAGGTCTTCAAGTGGTCTTCGTTCATTTCTCCTGGATCGTTACACAGGGCACATGTTGGTGAGGCTGATATACCTATTCTGTACAGATGACTTGCTAAGCAGTCGTTATTTGTCAATAGTCGGAAGGCTGCAACCGCTGTTTTCCTTGGTCTCTAGGGGATTATATCTGGGTTGGAAAGTAGTGTAATCCATTTTTTATCTTTGGCATTTGTTTCTATTTCTTGTAGGTATGAATGAGAAAAATTTTTAATGATACTTAGAATAATAATGGATTGCATCAATACTTGCCTATAATGTGACGAGAATTAATCCCTACTGCATACGTTTTATGATTCTGATCCAACTGGGAACCAAGCCAATTTCACCTTTGATCATTTAATGCTGAATGGCAAGTTATATTCACTAGTAAAAGGAGCACCTGGTGATTTTTTTTTTTTCATGTTGGCATTGAAAGGGCCCATGCACTCTTTCATGACAGCACCCGCTATCCACGCCTTCTTATTGCTTCATCCTCGGACTGTGCTTGCTGACATCTATGGTCTTGAAACAGCGAGGCTTTTCTGCCTTTCCGATAACCAATGACATCTCCATTTCACCTAACACGCTTTGGAAGGCAGTGCGCGATAAAACAGCCCCATTTCATCGGCAGTGAACACATTTTTAGGGTCATAATCCACAATATTGCCTTGTGAAGTTTTCTTGTGCCACCCCATCACTACAATTTCCTGTTCATCCTTAGCTTATCCACACTATCCATTCCACACAATGTTGTGTCCTGTCAACCATTTTCTATGTTCCTTAAATGTCGTATTACATGGCTCTTCATAGTTGCGATGGTTTGGTTTGTCTCTAGGACCATGAAAGTCGAAGCTCAGTCCCACCACGCCAGTTAGGGGCAGGGGGTAGAAAATAGGTTTTGCGTGCACAAACGTCGAAAGTGTATTCATACTTGCCTCTTCAGTACAGCACTGATTGGACAGAAGCAACCAAATTTTCTCCCACCTTCTCCAGAACAACAGACACAGAGGGATGAGTATCTGCGTCTCTTTTCAACACATCTCTTTCTCTTTCATTAGGCCTGAGACAAGTTAAACCGAACAGGGCATAGAGTAGCTGCAAAACAAGAATGACCATGGGCTCAGCCAATACAGTAATGTTACTCTCGGCGTTGCCCAGTCAGCAGGCGGATTTAAGATATTGTGACTTTGGTGGGTGTAAAGTAAAGAAGACAGATGTAGTCGAGATAAAGAAAACACTTTTATTTCCGTAAACAGTAACCTTGTACACTCGTTGCAACAGCAAGAAAGTGTTTTCCGATTCACCAACAGCACGGCTCCGAATTCGTAACACAAAAACTGTCCCTTCTCACACTTTACCGCTATTTATATCTCCCAGGCACTATTCTGGAAACTTCAGGAAAGTTCAGTTATTATTGCGGTGAAATACAAAGCAGAAAATTCCAGAAGTCTCTATCCCTTTCTCTCTTTCGGCAAGCGCCCCAACAATGCTGCCATTCTCTGTCTCTTCCCTTCGGCTCCTTTGCGGTAGTGCCGACAATAATGCGATGGGCGACAATATGTTTGTCTTTGTCACACTGAAACCGCCTTGCGCGTAAACAAGTTAAACCCTCCAAGATGCTGTAGTTATACGAGTAGTATATTCACCATTGTCATATAAAATCATCATTTGTTCTAGGTAAAACACACTTTTGAAAACCGTCTAAGTTGATAGCACGTTTTTTCACTGCTTGTTGTTTTCCAGGAGACCTAAATATGGGAACTTCTCCTGATTTAGTGAACTGCTTGCCTTCTTTAACAACGTTTCTCACAGAACGAGCACTCACGTTACGAGCTGGTGCCGTTAATTCTCGACTCTGAGCGAAATGTGTACGTTCGAAAACTTCTTCAATTGATGGCTGTTTGAAAAATGAATACGCATGAAAGACAATGTTTGTAGCCTGCTTATGTGAAGTCTTACGAGCTGTCTCACAATCACTACTACATATACTTGTAGATTCTGTTTACTCAACGCGTGTGCAGTTGGGCCGCATCCTTTGAGGAACACTAACAATAGTTTTACAAATGAGCCCTTCCTCTTGAGTCCTTTCAGACAGAGCAGTAACATCTTAACATGAGCCTTTAGCTAATGAAAAAGAAACGAACTGGAATTCAGAATGTTGACAACTGAGGCTCCACGCGGAGTGGACATGTATGTAACCGTCACTCCCATAAAATCAGGGTTGCTATTGCTGTTCATGGACAGGAGTAGAGGTGTACCTTTTCTGAAGCGTGGAGATGGATTTATGACAGTCATTAGTTGTGGGTAGTGCACATTTCCTTTGTGAAGCAACTGCCCGTGTGTTGAGTAAAAAGACTTGCTAAGTGACATATTTACCGACTTTGAAAACCACGTCTGCACTCTTAAAGTATCACTACTTTACTGAATGCAAGTTACAGCTGTATGTTGTGTGCGTCTGTTTTTCTTCACAGGTAGTGAGGGATTCTTCTCTTTATGGTCAGGCATCTTATCGTTACCTATCTCCGAAACCAGATGTCCCACCATCAGAAAAAATAGTTCTGTGAAATAGGGAAAACAAATAACTCTGTACTTAGTATCTTCTGAGGGCGCAAAGAAGTTAGCAGTAGGGTTCGGCAGAGCGAGTCTTAACTGTACAACGGCGCACGCATCTCACTGGCTAGTCAGCGATAGACCAGCCACGCCTCCACGCCTAGCCCCGCCTTATGTTCATTCCTGTTTTGCAGTTTCCTCGGCGAATTTTATTCTCACTCTGTAACATAATTCCAGACAAAGTTAAAGTTTCTGCCCGAGCACTTACGACCCATCCCTCCACTACCTAGTTAATTTATTCATTTGAGTCTTCCTTGCCTTTCTTTTCACTTGTCCTTTAATAGGCCCATCCCATAGTTATCTTTGTTCTTAGAAGTTTTGTCATTTGAGTTTTACCGCATCAGAAACGCAACATTAATTTGTGCATAGAAAGTTCATTTTTCTCACTTGCCTCATGACGTTCATCTTTTCGTTGAATGTTAGCGACGAGTCCTGTTTGTCACTTTCAACTGTCCACTGAAACTGAAGCCTAGTGGAAAACAGAAAGTACTGCAGGTAGAACATCCCATTTCTCGGGATACTTGACTCTGCCGGGTACACCCCATTGCTGAACGGAACAAAGGCCATCCCCTTTTACACCCCAATGCTACTGTCAGGGTTGTACAATCTCCATGCTATGCTCATCGTTGCATTACAATATAGCGAACAGATGTTATATTGTAATGCAATAGTACATACATGTGTAGTTTTTTCTGCACTACACAATGAACTTGCATATAATTTCCACATTAAACATGTTCTGTTTTGTATAAACGTGTGACATAAAACTACAGTGTGTAAATAGTGATCGTGTATCTATAATGTTTTGCCTTAGGGTGCGCATTACAAAAAAGCACGGACTTCAAGAAATATGATAACATAAAAGACGTGAATACGAAACACTGCCCTGTAGATGCACACCAATAAAATTGCAATGTGATGTGCAGAACCTTTAAAAATTAAATAAAATGCACCAAAAGATGTTTAAAATGGGCACCAAAAAGGATCGTACACCTGAGGTAGTGGTTCGAAAAGATGACTGTCAAAGGCAGAACTAGTCAACATTCACTTGTCTGCCTAACTGTGGACAGCAGCGAGCGGCGCTAGTCGTCGGTAAACAGTGAACAAACCACAGAAAGATCCAAATGGGGAGCAATCACAGGGAAACTGGCGAAGAAACAATAAAAATAATAATTACACTGCATAATCGATGCAAATGGCTGCGAGAAATATCTCAACTTGTTGATAGACCTCGTTCCATTGTGCAGGCAGTAATTGATAGGTTCTGTGTTTTAAAAACCGTGCAAAACAGACCAAGAACTGGAAGACTAAAGTTGCTGACAGCAACATAAAAGATATATCGTACGGGAAATAACAAAGGACTCTAAAAACAGTCCTGTGAAGTTGGCTGCAGATCTGGGAACATGTGTTATTAACGTTTCAGCCAGTACTGTGTACAATGTTTATCGAGAAGCTGGATATCATGGTCGAGTACATCGGAAGAAGTTCTGGGCGAATAACAGAAATCAAATAAGGCGATTAAATTTCGCGAAAGAGCAGCAGAATAAAGCACCAGACTTCTGAAAAAGTGTGATTTTTTCGACAAAAGTAAGCTTAACAAGTTTGGTTCCGATGGAAGGCGTATGGTGTGGCAAAGGAAGAATATAAAGATGAATCCGGAACATCTTGTGGCCACAGTAAAACATGAAGGTGGCCCAGTGGTGGTTTGGGGATGCTTGAGCACTTCAGATGTGTCAGGACTGCACCTTATCGATGGAATGATGGATCTTAAAATGTATATGACCATTTTAAAGAAAAATCTTCCTGCTGATGCTCAGAAATTAGCCCTTGAGAATCACTTTGTTTTTCAGCACAACGACCCCAAATATGCAGCTGGAAGTACTCGCCTGTGATTGCTTTACAATACTCCAAAGCAACTTCGTACACCACTTCAGTCACCAGATATCAACCCTAAACAGCACCTGTGGTCTGTTTTGGAGCAGAAAATTAGAAATCACACCTTTTCCAGTGAAGAAGGCTTGAAACAGACACTTAAGATAGAATAGGACCTAATTGAGTCAAAGACAACAGTAGAATCAATGCCAGGAAGTCTAAAGACAGTTATAAAAGCAAAAGGGAAACCTACTAAATATTGAATTATGGTTTTTAGCTACAAAAGTTTTGCTAAATTATAGGCATACGATCACTTTTCGTGAGAAATAATAGCATTTATTTATATTAGGGGGAGATTGTTAATTTGTTTATGTTTTGTGATATAAAGTATGACAAATACAACACATGCATTGCAGAACATGATTAAGGTATTTACAAATTTATCTAACATTCCATTCCTACTCCTTCAGGTAATTTAATGTAATTTCCTACGTGTACCATCACTTTTTACACTCACTGTATATTCAATTAGCACGTTTCTACACTTTGAACACATTTCCGAATTATACATGTTCCACCTTTATCAAATTTTATTGTATTGTCTACGTAAGTTGGTGAAAAAGAATGTAACAGCAAAATGGAATCTGTTCTGGAGAAGAACTTAAGTTGAAGGACTAAGTTTAGATAGACAAGTGCAGTAGGAATTCTCAGGAATGAAGTTAGGCACGCACTTCATCCAATCTTCTGGCATTAGAACTTACAGGAAACAATTAGCTTGTGGAGTTAAATTGATAATTAATGAGGTTATTATGGCATTGCATGAGTAACGTATTCCTCAACCTTATGCTAATGAACATCTGCGTCTGATTTAACTTGCACAACAAGGAAATTTACGTTAAGAATATAGAACTTTAGGTAAATATTTCTCTTGAACTTGACAATCTTCATAGCGCATTAGCACGCACAACCATAGGTCTATAAAAAGCAAACATTCAAAATACTTTCCCTTTGAGCGATGCAGTTTTTATCTTTACTTTCTCTGCTACGGATAGTAAGTAGAGGAAGTATTGCATTCCACCCAAAAAAAATCGATGTCGAAATTTCACCGAAAATATGTTTTGAGGCACCTTGCATCCAAAAAAAAAAGCATTTTCATAAAAAAGATACGCGCGCATGTGTGTGTGTATGTGTGTGTGTGTGTGTGTGTGTGTGTGTGTGTGTGTGTGTGTGTGTGTGTGTGTGTGTGTGTGTGTGTATCAGCCTTTGGACAGCATAAATAAAAAACGAAAAATCGGTTAGAAACCAAAGTTGGTATTTAAGCTTATCATCTTTTAAGGATGCGACAAGAAGATTTTGAATAAAATTCCTCCACTCTAAACTTCCCTTTACATGGAACATTTTTCAAAAATTTTCTTAAAAATGGCTCTAACGATTTTCATTAAAATGCCATATGTTTGAAGTTTTTATGACAAAGGAAGTATATATCTTGAACTTTTGGGTATAGCCCATGTAGTCCTGTTTACTCTGGATGACTTTTGCATAACTGGTAAACTGTAAGACATAGACCAAATCTTACTACACACAAATGTAGATCTTGCTAAATAACAAAATTTATGTATAATAATTTTTAGTGAACCATTTCGGAGATATTTCTTGTTATTTGTGTGAGTTTTGGAATACTTAAACGTTCGTGAAATGGAAGATCGTGATTCATTTTTTTAAATCTTAACCGTGCAAAGAGAACGGAATTTGAAAGATTTAAAATATCTGACTATCGCACAAAGCCTACTGTATTCCCATATTCCCCTTGCTCCTACAAGGAAATAAGCAATAAGATAATTTCTGCAAATGTTTATCTCAACTAACATGAAGAAGATATAGGAACAAGAGTTTGTTAGAATGGTTAGTACAAGAGTAGAGAAAGTCATGTGAGTGCAACACATCAGATTTTTATTTACACACTCGTGGTTTTTAAACAAAATTAAAAAATAAAGGACTGAGAGGTTATTTCATAATGCATAATTCTAAGTATTCCCATTCTATGTACCCCTCAACATCCTGGGCACCAAAATTACAGGACTATTCAATTTCGTATAGGTTTTCGACAGTACACAATGTTCAGCGAGTTTTATTTCGTGTATACGTCATATATTTCATATACATACTTCATGAGTGTGTACTGGCAAGATATTCGCAAAAAAAAAAAAAAAAAAAAAAAAAAAAAAAAAAAAAAAAAACAGTTTTGTCTTGAAGTTTGAATTAATATTAGAAATCGTCGGAAAAGAAATTTCCTTGTGAAGGGCGCCAGGAAAAACAAGGGTCGCTCTTTGCGTTTCCAGTTTGCCTTCTTTAATTCTCGCTTTGCGGTAACTTGACACAGAAAGCGGTCGCTTTGTAAGGAACTGTAAAGCCGACTTTCGGCCAAATTTATATGGTATGAGTGCCCGCGTGAGTAAGCAAAAATATTATATCGCAAGTACCTAAGCTGAACAAACAACTCTCAGGTTCATTAGTTGGCTTGGCATCAGGGTCACAATTCCAGCAATGAGGATCGCAGTTTGCAGTTTCTTGCAACTCACTGTTCATCAACACGGATACATTTGTGACAAATAGTGCAAAGTTACAGAAAGTAATGACAGTTCTCAGGCTTCAACTTCAAGTAATGGTAATAGTACAGCTTCTCAGATACAAATTGCAGCAATGGAGGTGACATGTGTTAGTGAAAACAGTGAGAGTAAGTGCATTACACTAACTAGGGGACGTGTAAAGAAAACTAGATTTGAAAAATGGAGAAAAAATCGCCCCCGACTTTCGTCGAACACTTTTGAGAGATTTTTATTATACCTGTACTACTCAGAAATACAAAATGACGGTGCTCTTAGGCAATAAATGGATATTGCTGCTGCAGCTATGTTTTATCTATATAACACACCAATTCTACTATCACTAATATTACTACCATTATTGTCATAAATACTAATTTGCGTCCTAGTGTGAACTTGAAACTGACTTTAATGTTCTGGATATTCACGCCGGGAAAAAATATACTAAGTTTTATTGCACATAAAAATGTATGTTTCCTGTCTTTTTGATGTAAATAAATGTTTTAGAATATTCAGATAAATTACACAAAAATCGCATAAAAGAAACATTTCTAAAATAATTTTGACATAAATCACATAAAAGCAGCAGTAAATTATTTTAACAAGTCACCATCCACTTCTTTAATGCTCAATTCCACATGCTAGAGGTCGCAATTTGTGATTCATTATTGGAAGAACTGATATTAGCTATAGTATCCCTTCAGTTGGAAGAAAATATAAACATCCTGGTTACTCAAGCTACATGAGCCTGTGAGATAAGAACAGGGAATTCCTTCACTGCACCTGTTATCGCTTCACAATCCGGCTAATATATACACTTATATTAGCTATAGCCGTCTCACCCTTAAAAGACAGTACACGTTAAATGGAGCGCAGTGTTGCAACATGTACTAGTTGCGAATCTTTCTCCGCGAGCGACTCGAGGTGGCCTGAGTCCTGTACTTAGTCCTTCAATTGCTGCTTGACGAGACGGACACTTTTAACTTTGGTATCCCTCCACGCCTTTGTTACTGTATGACCTAAATTTACAAATAACTCGTCTGTATAAACAATTGATTTCCCCTGGTCCCTAAACCTTTTACGTCTTTTAGATATTTATGTCGCCATCTGATGATATCGATATCGTCTCTTTCTATTAATATGCACTTGTTACCCTTTCTTTCATATTCGAACCCCAAATCGGAGTGGCCCTTGAGAAATTTGGTAGGGTCTCATCACTGTTGAACTGTGACAAAATTATATTCAGCGTGGGTGGAATATTTGCAAACTGTAAAGAATGAACAATTCGCCGCACTCCACCTTGCACTATTCAATCATATTGCGTTAACCTAGCGTTTTGTGTAGTCCCGCCCTTTTTGCTTTCTTTTTCGATGATGTTCTTAGAGGTCCTTTCATTAGTTCCTTTTTAATCATACACACTACTGCTTCTGAACACCCGATAGCCTTAGCTGTTTCTTTTACCGCCTTACTTACACGCATTTTACTTAAAAAATAATCTAACACATTCATAATTATTTGGCGTTCCTTACTTCTTTATTTACCAACATATCGTCCCTTCCTAGCTTCCCCCTCCATAACTACAAATATTTACAAAAATATTAAACAAATAACGCAATAACAGCTCACAGTTACACACACGGCTTCTTTCGAACTAATGCTAGTGCTGCTCCTTATACTATCTTCTGTGTCAGGCCTGACGCTGAATAGATGAATACCTTTTGTTTGCCTTACTGGATAAAAGAAAGAGGTTACTGCCTTTTGGTTTATTTTAAAAACTTTCTCCAACCTTCCTCAACATTTGTTCTCGCTGGTTCCCTGATGTAAACTCAATAACAAAAAAGTTTCACACTGCGTAACTTTTGCAGTGCACATATATAAAATTTTGCGAAAACATTTAATTTAAAAAATTATAACACTTAACTGGGTAAACATAGACAATTCAAAGTAGGCAGGTAGTAGCACTATAGTTTACTCTACCTAAGAAAAAAATATAGATGCATTCTAGCAGTTAGTTTGTTAGTTAGTGCGTGATGAGTGTAGAAACAGCAAATATCGGACTTCTATTGAAAAAAACGTTTTCTGAAGAAATTTGGGCCTATAGAAATGTATAATGACTCTGAAAAGGATATAACCTGATAGAGAAAAAAATTCTGCATAGGATAATGTGTTCAAACCTGAAATTTATAACAAATGAATATTTATACCATGCTATTAGGAATCTGGCAACAGAGGCAGGGTAGAAAAGGACGCGGCTAATAACAACTTGTATGCGCTCGATAGAGACAGAGATGTCCCATTTAACTCCATACTGTCTTCTAAGAGTGAAACGCTATATAGTTCAGCCATTCAGATCTTTAAAAAATATTTTATTCGTTTTAGCATATATCTTTCACCTTTTAGCACCTAAAAATCCGAGCCCTAGTCATAAATATAACACAACCTTAAGTCCCTCCACCTCGTCAGAAAGTCTGATTCTAACACTCAGTGCTGGTCAAAAAGTAAGCCCCCCCCCCCTCCCCTCTGTGGTAATCTAAGTTATGAAATAAGTCTTGGAAATGCTAAGGTTAAGGAATCAGTTGATATATTTTTCCCACTTTAAGAATAATTTCCCGAAAACTACAATTTTTCACATTTGTGTACCTTTTTCTTAATTCCCATAATAAGTAAAAGAATGACATTTTTACCACATATAGCCTGCATATATTTGTCTATTTTAACATACGAGCTTCTTAACAATGTTATTTTTTACAAAAATATAAAATATTAACTATGAATTTCAGGCTTTATGTAGGGCAAACTTTAAGAATAGTGACTAAATATCTGGAAATCCTTTTTAAAAATGTTCATGTTAAAAGTTTACACATACTTCCAATGAAATGTAAAATTTCCAGCTTCCTCCACTATCCACTTTATAGTTATTGAGAACAGGAACATGCTTATGGGTATCCTTAACACTGTCGAGATAGACTAGGGTAAACCCCCTTCTCTTACGCAGTGAGCGACTATACCCCACTCCACTCCGCAGTCGGAGGGACAGACAGTCAGTATCCAGTAACGGACACAAACAGGCGATTCCATGGCAGTTTCTAAGTTATACCTTGAACTTTCTGTAAATATCCTCAGAAGAACTTTTCATTCTGGATGATTTTTGCATAAATGCTAAACAGTAAGAGACAGACAAAAGCTTACTAAATAAAAAATATGGATCTCTTTAAAACACAATTTATGTCAAATACTTCGTTTTTCTTTTGAGTGAACCATTTCCGACATATTCTTTCTTTTTTGTTTGAATTTGGCAATACTTATACCTTTTATGAAATAGGAATAAGTTATTCGTTTTTACATTCCTTGGTCTTGCAAAGAGAAAGGAATTTTAAAGGCATCGCATAGCAACCAGCTCTTAAAACGTTTCACTATCACTTAAAGCCTACCGTATTCCCATATTCCCCTTGCACCTACAAGAAAATTCGGATTAACATAATTTTTGAAAATGCTTATGTGGATTAAAATGTAGTAGATATGGAAATAAGCATTTGCAAGAATAGTGTGTATAAGAGTGAGTATAGCTCTGCATATATTTGCGAACAGAGTTTCTCCAAATTGAACTGTACTAAAAGTCTGTATCGCAATATGTTACGCGACGATCTCTTGGTGGATCTTCTAAGGCTGTGCCAAATATTGATTGACTTCTTAAACGTAAGCAGTACCAAAGAAATCACTCATGAACAGATGTTTATCGTATAAGATTTCAAAGTGCTTTCTTAAATCAAACGCAACGTACATGTAACCAACCCGCCACTGCAACTGGGGATGAAGGAATGGTAAAGTCCGCATATAATGGAAGGGGGCAGGGTTGCCAACATTTGGAAGAAAAATTATCGTACCAGCCACTCAAAATTATAGATTTGGAGTCAAAATTATCGTACATCTTAAGCCAAATGCTACAACAGTAAAAATATCAGTATAACACTTATGATAATGTGATATGGTATCCACTTACAAGATTGATGACCTCAACCAGTATTACAACTTTAGTACTCATGTTTCTCGCACTATTCATCTGAAAGTTCATCATCTTCCTCAATCGTTGCAGCATTATACAAATTTGTTGTTGAGATAAACTTTAACATCTTCTCGTGGGGCAACGAGACCAATGCAAACTCCGCCAGTTCTTTGAAATCAGTATTTCCCCAGGGTGACACGTGTTTAACAGCACTCCAGAAACTGTCAGGTTCAGGCATGTTCTTTATTTCACATGGAATATCACTTACTCTGAGTTTTCTCTATTGATCATCAATTTTCTAAACAGTACTTTCTTCATTGAGATTACCAGATCTGCGCACACTGGCAACAAGGGGATAAAGGGTAGAAAGATATGAAATGGTTGCCTTAGAGGGATGGAGACAGACCATGAGGGCAAAAGTGGTGTTGGTACTTATAATTAATTTCATTTCGCTGGTGTGACAAACCAGTGAAAATGATATTTCGCCGGTATCGAAATTATCGTACACTCCCATAATTATCGTACGGGCTGACAACCATGACTACAAACATTCAAATTATCGTATGCCCCCATAATTATCGTGTGAGTTGGGAACCCTGGAAGGGGGAGGGGGGGCAAACTCAAAGTCCCCTCTTTCGCAAACGTGGGACGTCGCTGCCTTAGATTCTAGATGCGAATTTGATATGCAAAGGTAGAATGTTTTTAGATCAGGTACGAACACTTCGTTTTCCGGGGAAAAAAATCTCATGTGTTACACTCACATGACTTTTTCTACTCTTGTACTATTCTTACCAATTCTTCTTCCTATATCTTCTTCGTGTTAGTTGAGATAAACATTTGCAACAATTATCTTATTGTTTATCTTCTTGTAGGTACAAGGGTAATATGGGAATACAGTACGCTTTGAGCGAGTCAAATCGTTTAAAGTTTTCAAATTCCGTTCACTTTACACGTTTAACATATAAAAAATAAATAACAATGTTCCATTTGACAGAAGTACAAGTTCTCCAAAACTCACACAAATAACAAGGAATATTTCCGAAATTGCTGAATCTACAAAAATGTATTTAGATAAATTGTGTTTTAGCAAGATCTACATTTTTTGGGTAGTAAGACTAGGACTATCTCTTACGGTTTAGCTGTTATTCAGAAGTCACCCAGAGTAAATAGGACTATATGGGCTATAACAAGAAAACTCAAGATACACATTTCGTTTGTCATAAAAATATCTCCTACATTTGGCATTTTAATCAAAATCGTTAGAGCCATTTAAAAAAAAAATCAAAATTTTCGAAAAATGTTCCCTGTAAAGTGTAGTTTAGGGTGAAGAAATTTTATTCAAAATCTTCGTGTTGCATCCTTGAAAGATATTAAACTTAAATACCAACTTTGGTGTTTAAGACTTCGTTCTTAAGTTATGCTGCCCACAGGCTAACACACAGACACGGACACACACACACACACACACACACACACACACACACACACACACACACACACACACACACACACACACACATACGGACACGCGCGCGCGGACCGTTTTCTAAAAATGCCTTTTTTATTCAGGGGGCCTCAAAACATATTTCCGGTTGAAAGCTGGACATCGAATTTTTGGATGGAATACAATACTTCTTCTACTTACTATACGTGGTAGAGAAAGTAAAAATTGATCAGTTCGGTTAAGAACTATACATATTGACATATTGCAAGTACACAGAGGAATAAAGCTATCACTCTAAAGAATAAACTTTAAAAGGGATGCTCACATGCAGGTCCCAAAATGGAGCACTAATTCAGTCATTGAGAAGACAAATGAACACTTCCGCATTGCATCAGCCAAAAGATTGCCAACCGTTGCTTGCGGACTTTGATCTCTGAGTACTACGTATTGAATTATCCACTTTTAGTGTCCCTCCGCATTTAACATGAGTAATTATGTCTGTGTAGTAATAAGGATAGGGGGAAGTCTATGTAACTGTGTGATGAAAGGAGAAAAGGAAGTGAGGAAGAGAAGAAAGTGCCAGGTCCGCCCGACTTTCCCCTGAGAAAACTTCTATTCATAAAGTGCTTGTCCAGCTTGGTAAATAAAACATATTAAACAACCAAGTCCACCAATCATTTCATAGATATTCCTGATGTCTAGAAATTATTCAAATCATAACCTTCATGTTGTGAAGGAGATTTCATTCTAATGCGTTTGGACTTGAGGTGCATTTGCAAGAACACAAAGTGGGTCACTCGGTTTGTCCGAGAGGAAAGCGTTAGCAGGCCACCACCATGCAGTGATCACGGGTAACAGTCGCAGCTGGACTGTACCTAATTGTCCCCATTGCATCTGCTACTGTCGTGGAGTTTGTATTAGAGGAAAGGTAACACCAGGAAGCCTTAGCAGGCTACCACCATGCAGCAATCACGAGCGTAACCGACAGTCGCAGCTTACGGTGCCCCCACAGAATGTCACTTGTTCACTTGTTCACTTGTCTGAAGTGTGTTTTCTTTACCGTCCTACCGTCCTACTTTTCATCCGCCCAGAGGCGCTGGTAGTGACACGAATGTAGTGCTTACTTATCGACTATCAACAGAGAGAACTATGTATCTCAGTCTTGCAGAGATTACAGCTGAGAAATATACTCAATGTTGTAGTATTTACTTCTCTGGAGCTACACCACGTTGCTAACTACCATGGGGTTTACTTGTTCAGAGATATAACACGTTACTTACTGCTACTGCTGTGTGTGTGTGTGTGTGTGTGTGTGTGAGTGTGTGTGTGTGTGTGTGTGTGTGTGTGTGTGTGTGTGTGTGTGTGTGTGTGCGCGCGCGCGCGCACTCCGATTAACTGTCTGTTCACCAAATGAAGGGGAGAGGAGAGACATTCCACTTAGTGTAACCTGAGTTTTGTAGACATCCGTGCAAACGTTGCTCTGCTGTTCACGCTGCCAACTTAACCCCAATGTTATTCGCGCTGCGTTTACTCGCTGCTAATTTCTCTTAATTTCAGTTGTAAAATCGTACTTGTCACTAGTTTTGTGTCGGAAGTAATGGTATATTATGCAACGAGACTATAATGGCAGCAATTAAGACAAGAGTATATATTAGGAAACTCGCTTCGCTGTTTTCCTAATTTTCATACGATCGTCTTAGTCACCATTCCAGTCGTAATTACCATTCTAGTCGTATGAAACATACGACAATTTATGCTCGACCATATACCTAATTTTATAGTTGAAATATTGTAAAATGTTGTACACTCACCAGGGACAATGACCTACATGATATGCTGATATTTGGAGTTCTGCTCCGCGGTAACGTGTGAGGCTCGCACTTGCGAGGTCGTGGGTTCGATTCCTGTGGCCGACCTTCCTAAGCCATTATTTTTTCGGGGGTTTCCTCGGGTCGCTAGACGAATGTTGGGAAGGATCATTATATTCCCCGAATTTCCTGTCCCTGCATTTCATCTTACTACTCATTTCACTTCACCTTTCATCTGTCTCGTTGTTTCAGGGTTCTAAGTATCAGCGAGAGCTTCGGTGTGCATGGCAGGTGCTTGTTGTCTGTGATCGGGGGAGTTCTCGGAGTTCCGGGCCCCCAGGCATGGGCATGAGAGGAAAGGTAATGATCGAACTTGCCTTACCCACCCTACATTCTCTTGCCGAGTGACAAAGGTAGTTTTGATACAGCACGTGCAGTGGTGGGTTCGTTCCACCTGCGCGGCAGCAATAATTCTACGTTGTTATTAACTATTTTGTTTATATTAAACAAATTTTGTATACAATAACTATTACAGCTGCCTACTGTGGTTAGGCAAATTACACAATCTTTAAGTTTATAACCGTCTTTTATCTTATGCACGTAATATCCTTACACTGCTTAATGATTAACATACTAAATTGTGTCTATTGCACAATAAATAAAGCAGTAAAGTTCCATTGCTATTTAGTCTTAAAATATTTTAAAATTATTTGATCAACATAAATTCTTTGCTTTTAAACTCAATATTATGTTCTAACTTTGAAACACGAAATATGTTTATATTAAGTAAACGAATAAGAAACTAACCAGTGGAATAATATTGTCCCTTTTATGTTTACAAATATGAGTATTCAAAAAGTAGCTTTTGAAATTATAAATAAATACCTGTAAGATCACCAAAGTTTGATTTATGCTTCTGATCAAAGTTGCGTTTCATATTGTAACGCTTTATATTTGCAAATTCAAACTCACATATCTACCACTCTTCATGAAACATAGATACTCGCCACTGAATTAGGCGTAGGGCCTGGAGTACGAGCCGCCAACGAGCACTTCAAAACTGTAGTTGTTAGGGTCCTGCCCTCTGCTGTCGTCTCTCCTCAGGTCCGATCACCTTTCGTATCCTCTGTTGTTGTTGTAGTGTTTAACGCCCGCTTTTACTACTATGGCACCGCAGGCGGTGACACTGATGATACATGAAGATGGAGCACCGGTGGAATGAGATGGCGGGGGAAACCGGAGTACCCGGAGAAAACCCGCCCTGACGCCGCTTCGTCCACCACGAATACCACATGCGGGTCCCTGGGATCGAACCCGGGCCGCCTAGGTGGTAGGCGAGCGTGCTCGTATCCTCTCACCTCATCCCTCACTCCAGGGGGGCGCCCCATCAGTGGCGCCAATGTGCTAAGTTCCCACTCCGAACCTTGCCTATCCTATCTAGGTGTGTTCAATATTCGAAAAGCAAGAAACATGTATAAATACAGATTTTCATTGTTTTAACGCATATTTCATTATAGGCCTCGTGGACCTTCTTAATCGGACCCCCCACAAGTTTCAGGGGCTCTGAGGGAGTGCTGTTACATTAACACCGTTGTAAGAAGAGGAAATAAGTTTAACTTAATGATAATTAGCGATGTGCTGCGCAGTATGGAGCAAACACACGATTGATATGATAATGTTCCTATCCAGTGGGTTTAAGGAATGTTGCGTGCGCTGCCGACAGTGACCTTGCAGTCGGTCAGCTGTGCTGTCTGCTGCACGAAGAAGCTTGTTTATCTTGGATGGTGTGCAATGTAAAGGGCCTTCATAGAAACAACACACTGCTCGGAGCTAGCTTCAAGTTGTATTTGCTGCGATAGCTGTTAAATGGCAAGCATGGTATTTTGGCATGAGCAGGAGGGATCTCTCTGGCTGTCTGCACTTGCTCAACAAGCTGCCGTTTTGTTGAATGTTTGTTCAACTGTTATAGAGCCAGGTGGCGCCGCGCTGGGCGACTCGCATTTGGCGAGTCACAGGGTCGATCCCCGGCGACCACCCACTCTGATCCATGGATTTGTCGTGGTTTCCCCGGGTAGAGTGGTTCCTATTCTACCACGACTTTCCTGTCCCCCATTTCCTTATTGTCATCTCTTTCAGGGTTGTGCGACCAGGTGTTCGGTGTGTTGCGGCTGGGCGGTGGATGTAAAGGATTTCTTTTCCCTGGCGTCGGTTGGGACTACCTAGTGAGTATCTGCCTCCGTATGCTGCTGCTAGTGTTTCTCTAGCGCATCTACGAGACTCTACAACTGCCTGTGAGACTTGCAGAAGTCCTGGCGGACGACAAACAAGCTTTTGAAAGAGTTTTGACGTTTTTAGTAAGGGTAAGCGTGAATCTAAGGATTTAGAACTTTAGATATTGAAACTTCATAGCTTTTTAATGTTTTATAACTTTGTTTTAATTCTGGCTTTTGCCGCATTGTTTGATATATTTATCCATATTTGGCTTTTTACTAGTACTTTTTATTTCATATTGACGTTTATCTCTGGCTTTTGCCATAATCCCATTTATAAGGGTGCTGATGACCAAATAGCTGAGCTTACTTAAAATTTTGTCATCCCTGGGCCCCACCAGAGGGGACCACTGGGGAGTTAGGAGGTTGTGCATAGCCTCGAACGGCATCGGATGTGTTCATCCTGTACAAATTAGGGACCCCGTCCATGCTTGTGCCCGTCGTCTTCCAAAACTGGTCGCTCTTCGGGTCTGTCACTCATCCCTTCCTTCCAAGTTTGGTTTGGTTTGGTTTAAGGGCGCTCAACTTCTAGGTCATCAGCGCCCCTTCCTTCCAAGGGCCATGGTAGAAGCACACATATGCGACGTTCTGCCACGGTTGCGAGGACCCCTCAGAAGTATGTATGTTTGTTAATCTGTCTTGTATTTCATAGGGTTGAAATGAATATTTCACATAATAGCTCCGTGAGACAGCCTAATGCTGTAGAAAAATTCACCAAAAGCCAACTGTGATATACCTATACCATTTTAGTGCTTTCTGGTTACTTTTGGTGACATTCAGTTGACATAAATACCGCCAACTGTTCCCAGAAGGTACTCAAGGTAAAGATACGGCCGTAATTGGTGCTAATTGTAGTTGTTAAGTTGGCGATACAGGTCTTATCTTGAAGGTAGGTAAACTGTTCGATTTAAATGGTTGTGGATATAGCGTTGTGCCTCACACTTTAACACTTCTTCATTGTCGGCTTTACAACACAATTCATATTAATAAATGCAGTACATCTTCAACCTGGAAGGTAGCTGTTTCAAAAAAAAAAGAAAAAAAAAAAAAAAAGAAAAAAAAAACATTTGCAAAGTATGTTTAACGCATCAGTTAAATACTAATAAATGCTATTGTAAGATTGGCAGCACTTCGATTTAGTATAATTCCGCCATGTTAAAGCTTTTAAACCGTTTCCCCATAAGCTTGTTCATCTGGAGACTGATGCTTGTTTATGTGGGAGCTGGAATATCAAGGTCTGAGAACGGGATAGGTAGGCATGCACATAAATCAAGAATAACAACCGTATAAGGAGAAGCGTTTTAAAAGTCATATATTCAACCTTTGCAAACGGCATGTTGTAAGGCAATAAATCGACTCAAAGATTGAAATTCATAGATTCGACAACTGCATCACCAATAAGGTGATCATGAATGATTCCACCCCAAACGTTGGGAGAGAACCTCTGTTGATGTTTGTCCTATCGTACTGCATTAGGATTTCCAAATGCCCAGTTACGAGTGTTATGAAAATTGAAGATGCCATCGCGAGTAAAACCAGCCTCATCCGTGAATAAGATACAGGCTAGGAAATTGATAAACACAGCGCGCTGCTGTAACATGCGTCGGCAGAAACGTCTTGTTGGCCCAAAGTCCGCCTCATTTAATCCTTGCACATGTTGAAGGTGATAAGGTACTCAAGAATTCTCCAGATAGTCATATCACTCTTACTGCCATACGTCTTGGGTCTGCATCCACGGCACGAAGAACTTGCTCTTCAAGCTCAATGCCTCGTACCACTCTTGGTCTCCCAACATCCCTAGTACTCTCAAGCGTTGGTGAACTCGTGCGAATGTTCCTGCACACGGTAACTGTTTGTCAGGGAATCTTTCTGCATAAAGTGCACGTGCTCGAGCTGCATTGCCATACGTGTAGTGCATATCCGCCTCTTCACTCATGGAACACATAACAAAGAAACGGTTGGTTTTCAGACCCATATACATATGAACGTTTTTTACTGTTTTGGTGCCAGAAATACGTCCTCCAAATATATGGCATCAATAAAGATACACCCTGTATATGGGCTATTAGAAAGAAACAAAGACGATGACGATGATGGCAATGAATAGGTTTACTATATTGTGTTTTAATATGAGTATTATTCTATTATTTAGATTATAAACAGTTGGTAGCGCGCTTGCCTTTGGCCGGAGGACCCGGGTTCGATCCCCGGTACCACCAGGGGGATTTTATCCCCTCTGGGAGGTATGGCACGGGGTGCACTCAGCCTCGTTAGGTCCCGGGGGGACCAATTGAGGAGCTACTTGATGAAGAAGTAGCGGCCCCAGGTCTAGAAAACCGCATAACTGGCCGGGAGGGCTGACCACGTCCCACCTTCCAGCATTGCACCTCACCAATAACGCCTGTAGTGGGCAGAGGTGGGGGACGCAGCGGCTGGGTGGTAGGCCTTGGCCCTTCGTGGGCTGTCGCGCGGGGTTTACATTTTTACATTTAGATTATAAAATGAGGCGGTTTTTCAGTATCTAGGTTTTTTTTTTTTTTTTTTTTCCCAATAATGCTTTGACCGGACACACAAATCCAACGAAATAAGATATAAATGTGAAACGTTTATCAAATGAAAGAAAAAATCTTCAGGTTTACATTCGTATTCGATGCAGTTCAATGTGGTTTGCATTTGTTCAGGCTGTTACGTGCATGCTTGATGTTCATAGGCCCATAACCTGACATACCCTCACAATGTCCTATAGCAATTGTTCAACATTGTCCATTTCATTGAGCATTTTTATTGCAAAATCAAATCGTTTGTGTCTATTAGTTAAGGCAATGTATCGGTGAAAATTAAAAAATCCACAGTTTTCTTCTGATTCCTTTGAATTTTTTCCGCACACTCAGAACATAAAGTAAATAGTGTACACAACATTTCAATGTCATAAGTCAAACCATTTTTAAATTATTATTGTATTTATTAATAATAAATCACTTTTTGATATGCTCATATGAAATGACCCTTGGACCCTACAGTTTATTGTATCTCTCCTAAATTTTTAATTTGAGTTCAGTATATAAATATAAAGAAACTGTAGTACCAAAATTGCTTAGATTTAATTAGTTTAAGAGAAAAAAAAATGTTGTATCCTATTTATCAATATTTTCAATTTTTTCAATATGAGTTATGAGAAATATTTAATTTCAGCTCAATTATTTAATATTTTTTTAACTAACACATGACAAATGTTAATACCTAAACCTCTGAAGCTCTCCTGAAAATTTCAAGCTAACAAGTTATAAACTAGGGTCCAAGGAGCATTTTGAATAGTGAAAAATGCTGAAAGAAGAAAATAACTGAGAAAAATTAATTTTAAAGTTTAACAGTATGTCTTTGTTCTTTACCTAAATCCAATCAATTTAAAATTCCCCAGCACCATATGTGGGATTCTCTGTTGCTTTCTTCTTGGCCTCAGTAGCAGTTTTTGAGAATTTTAAGTTTGCTTGGTTGTTTCTTAATATGAAAACTTTCGTTTCACCTTCGCATTGTTCACAAAATTTAGAAATTTGTTGTTCTTAGCTAACCTCTACTATGTACTTTCGCAAATTTATACACAAAATTCATAAAACATCTGCTCGTTACGGCTCTGTTATAGACTAACAAATAACTTAAAACCTATTAACTACCTAAACAACGTCTAATATATAACTGGAACACTGAAATAACCTGGCAAGATTATAGAATTACAGAACACTGACTGCATTTCTCTGTTTGGAAGCAAAAATATGTCAGATTCGCGGCATTTTAGTTGGAATATCGAGTTCATTTCAGCACAGCCAACTCACAACCTTTGTGAAGCAGAATTCCCTGCAAGAGACCAAAATCAGAGACAGTGAAAATGAAAAAGCATCTCAAAGCTGTAGCGACGAGGTTTAGTGAGGAATGCTCGCCCGCATTAGCACATATGAATGCCCTCCTGGAGCTTTAAAAATGGCTGATATTGAGAAAACAAAAGTGTGCCATCAAAGTACAAAGTATAAACATAATAACAAATGCAAAAGAAAAATCAAAGTTTTGGGCAATGCTCACCAAATTTCAGTGATACACTGCCTTAAACGCATAGCGTGTAACATTTGCAGATGCAGTTTGTAACCAGTAAGGCAGAGACGTTTTTTAAGAACTTGGTTAAGGGACACTGGGAGTAAAATTTGAAAGTTCCACATTTCTTGATATATTTTTCTGAAATTTTTACTGTGTTTGTATTTACATGATAATAGGAGGTACACCAAATTTTATTAAAATTGGATAATTCGTTTAGGATATATAAATTATTTTATGAATTTAATAGGCACATTTTCAAAATAGAGCTCGCGTCTATTGACTTTTCAAAATTCACTTATATTGACAGAGCTGATACTCTAAAACATGGGTAACAATTGTATGAAGAGATATTTCACATACGTTTGCTGATTATGCTGTACATATTTTTTTAATGACAAAGAAAATTTAATCTTAAAAATTATTGATTTTTTTTCATTAAAAAAAAAACCTTTTTGGAATTCATGTTAATGATAACATCAATATTTAATCATAGTTTTGTTTAGCTGCTATTTATGAATACTTTTGGAAATTTTCATTGAATTTGAAGCAAAACTCAGGTGCGACCTTCTTTTGGAATGTGCAGAAATGTAGTTTTGAGAAAAACAGGCTTTTATATAGGAGCATCCTGTGTACGTTAAGGGAAGAGCGCTGGGCCGTAATGGCCACATGGAGTGGGGGGGGGGGGATATGAAAAATGTTCGCTGATCCAGATGCACAGGTGTTCCAGGGACATTTTAAGGTAAAAAAACAATTTTCGACTTTTTGACAATTTTGACAAAAATTTCACTCCCAGTGCCCCTTAAGCCCAGTCCTTTGCTAGCTAGTCCGTACAACCCAAGGCCTACCAGAACGTTTTTGGTCTAACAATTGCCGGTTTTCTTCAGCTACTCAATCGTCAGTTAATGCGGTTCTTCGCCTAACATGCAAAGATAGTTCCTCTGAACCGCGACGTGAAAACAAGCTTAGCCAGTCACAGAACACGTTCAACTTTCATTCGCACGGTCCCTTCTAGTCAGTGAATATCAGCGCGCGACAGTGAATATCAAACTCCATACAGAGGTACTGTTTAGACGTGGTGAATGGCCGATAGTTGCGCGGCGGTCCATGATCGAGTTCACTTTCGTATTTATAAGACTTAGAAGTTTCAGGTCATTATGTCTCCGACCTTCGTGCAGTAAACATCGGGAACAGTGCGTGATTAAGCACAGTGCCTGCTCACGTTATCACCGGAGTCTTGTTTATTTCAAGGAAGAAAACGAGACGTTACCCCAACCATCAATTTGCATGACGTCACTTACACAAATCCTAGCAAGGTGATTTGCCGCATCTAAAAAATATCTTGAACGCTCTTCGACACAATCCTCAATGTAGCGCACGTTTCATTCTTTGGCTTCGTTTCGTTTAACCTTATAAGATTTCATAAGTGCACCATGACTTTACGGACGCACTGTATTTAAAATGTCAGAGTGCTGCATTGCACACATTACACACAAATCTAATGTGCTGCACTCACATGACTTTCGTTACTCTTGTACTAACTATTCTTACAAACTCTTTATTCCTATATCTAGCTCATGTTAGTTGAGATAAACATTTGCAGAAATTATCTTATTGTTTATTTCCTTGTAGGTACAAGGGGCATATGGGAATACAGTAGGCTTTGAGCGATAGTAAATCTTTTAAAGCTTTGAGATCCCGTTCGCTTTGCACGATTAACATAAAAAAATGAATAACGATGTTCAATTTGAGAGAAGTATAAATTCACCCAGTCACACAAATAACAACAAGGAATATCTCCGAGATGGTTCACTGTACCCCCCCCCCAAAAAAAAAAATCTTGACATAAATTGTGTGTTTTAGCAAGATCTACATTTTTTGCATAGTAAGATTTGGTATATATCTTACGCTTTGCGCGCGCGCGTGCACACGCACACACACATACACAGACACACGCACATGCGCAAGGAATTTGTCTAAAAATGCTTTTATTTTTGGATTCAGGGGGCCTCAAAACATGTTTCCGGTGGAATACAATACTTCCCGTAGTAGATAAAGTAAAAATCCTCGGCTGGGGAATTAATGTCGGAAAATGTATTTCCCTTCCGCCTTGTTGCTGTGTTAGCTCTGTTGTTTAGAACAATGACACCGAAATCCGAAGATCCGTGCTTCAATTCTCGGCTATATTATTTACTGGTTTATCCTGATTATATCTTCCAAATCTTAGTCTCCAAACGGTATGTGTGGAAGAACCTAAGACTGTTTTAAAAGTACTAGTGCGTTGTATTATTTCTCTTGAACTATACCACAAACGCAAATGTTTTTGAAAATCATCTTTATATTGTTAAATCATTTTCCTTTCGTTAGCAAGGCCACAAATAGTTATCTTGTTGTTGTTGTTACGTTGCATATAAGAAATAAACTTGATTTAACAATAGTTGTCATTAGGAAATGATAAAGTCCTTTATATTCTGCAAATACCCAGAATTAAATATAAAACATACACACAGAATTGTTTCAGCATTAGCTGCATTCGGGATTTAAGTTTATTGGTGTTAGGTATCGAGGTTCAAAAGCAAATAAAAGATTAAATATGTGTTGTCAGTATTATTGTAGCAGGAAAATGCCAATTGCAATTCCAAGTAGGTACATGTCTGTATATTAGAGACTGGTCTACAGCCCAGTCATTTAACGTGAAGTAGCGCCTGCCTGGCACATGATTATATAGTGATTAACAGAACCCATGTGGCTCTGAAACCACTCAACATTCTCCTGATTTTCAAGGACCTCGAGTAACAGGAAATCAGTCCACTAACGAATTAACGGGACAATTTCACTTTGCATACGATAACAAAAGCGTTCTACAACTCACGCCGTTCATTTGTTTAGCAGAATATGAGCATCGGGTGCAGCACGTGCTTATTCGATTAATTTAAGAAACAATGTGGCCTTCAGTAATAACCAGGGCCCGGATGTTTATGACCTAAATATGGAGTCGATCTGGGTGGCTCACTTGGTTAGACGCTGGCCTATTAATTCCAAGGTCGAGGGTTCAAATCCGGCCCAGACCGATGGTTTTTAAGCGTGCTTGAACTCTTTCGGGACAAAATTCCAACACACAGGCGACGCTGATGTGATCCTGACAATTGACAGCGTCGTTAGACAGCATAAATATATTTTTTAGAAATATGGAAGCACTTATGACCGAAAGAAAAAAAAAAGAAAAAAAAAAAAAAAACAGAAACTATGATGATAAATATGACCTAAAAATTTTGGGTGTATTTTTGAAATCTTTAAAACTTTAATACTGTTTAAATTAGCATTATATAGAAAATTTACTTTAAAATCTAGCATACTCAATAATAAATAATATTAATTTTATTGTTGCATGTTGAATTTATTTATCTGCTCAAACCAGAGCTAACCCTCAGCTCTGCACAGAATGAAATAAATGTCACATTTTGAAGGACGATCAGAAAGAAGAATTACAGTAGCAAATGACAAACATTTTAAAGTTTTCAAAAAGGAACGATCTTCTGTTTGCACGCAACATTGTAACGGGAAAAAGACCTGATATTTGAGACACAAAATCGTCTTTGGGACGACTACAAGCACATATGCGAAACTGGAATGGCAATATAAAAATATGACAAAAATACGAAAATTTAAGAGAAAATATGACGGTAATATGAAAAACGACAGGGAAATGACAAGAGCGTTAAAAAGCCCAAAATATGACTTTATATGACCCAGGAGAATTGCATAATTTTAATCATCATTGATAAAATCGTGTTTCGCTTATATTTTCCATGAAAACCAACAAAAGTGTGACATATCATAAACATCCGGGCCTTGGTAACAACTAAGTATTTAGATTCTGCGTGTCACGCAAGCCTTACACATACAAACAGCATATTTTAGTGCATCTAAGATAATTTGACCGAATGGGAAGGCTCAAGCGGTAACTTCTGTGGCCCGCATTCGGGAGGTCACGGGTTCGACCCCTGCAACCGTCCTTCCTCACCCATAGGTTTTTTTCGGAGGTTTCCCCGGGTCGCCAGGCGAATGCTGGGAAGGATTTTCATTACCTTCGAATTTCCTCATTTCACCCTTCATCCCGCTAGGTTTCTTTCAGGGTTGGAAGCGTCGGCACACAGACCGATTGGATTCAGGGGGCCTCAAAACATATATTTCCGGTGAAATCCCTACTTACTGGTAGAGAAAGTAAAAACAGTCTAATATTCATTGACTGCACATTAAACTCATTAATTTCTAAGGGGCACCGCGGCCCCCCGTTGTGCCCCCTTCGCGACGCCCATGTCCACAATTACAAAACATCAACTCCATTACGGCAGTGGCTGACTACCTTCATGCTTCGCTCTGTGCAGCCAACAATACAGACGTAACATGAGTGAGGCTCGCCTGCTGGACAAGCCGTCTTTGTCATGGACTTGATAGACTCAAGGGAGAGGTGGAACCCACAGACATTGTTCTCAAGTGACCGGCTGGGCTGGTTGCCTTGCAAGGTCTCATGGGTCTCTCTGTCTGCTACACACTGGAGAGCCTTTCTCCAATACCGAGCATTCTCAGCACCTAACAGTGTCCACCATAGGAGCGTGGCACTGAAATTTCAATGTTTTCTCCAATACCGAGCATTCTCAGCACCTAACAGTGTCCACCGTAGGAGCGTGGCACTGAAATTTCAATGTTTTCTCCAATACCGAGCATTCTCAGCACCTAACAGTGTCCACCGTAGGAGCGTGGCACTGAAATTTCAATGTTTTCTCCAATACCGAGCATTCTCAGCGCCTAACAGTGTCCACCATAGGAGCGTGGCACTGAAATTTCAATGTTTTCTCCAATACCGAGCATCCTCAGCGCCTAACAGTGTCCACCATAGGAGCGTGGCACTGAAATTTCAATGTTTTCTCCAATACCGAGCGAGCATTCTCAGCGCCTAACAGTGTCCACCATAGGAGCGTGGCACTGAAATTTCAATGTTTTCTCCAATACCGAGCGAGCATTCTCAGCGCCTAACAGTGTCCACCGTAGGAGCGTGGCACTGAAATTTCAATGTTTTCTCCAATACCGAGCGAGCATTCTCAGCGCCTAACAGTGTCCACCATAGGAGCGTGGCACTGAAATTTCAATGTTTTCTCCAATACCGAGCGAGCATTCTCAGCGCCTAACAGTGTCCACCGTAGGAGCGTGGCACTGAAATTTCAATGTTTTCTCCAATACCGAGCGAGCATTCTCAGCGCCTAACAGTGTCCACCATAGGAGCGTGGCACTGAAATTTCAATGTTTTCTCCAATACCGAGCATCCTCAGCGCCTAACAGTGTCCACCATAGGAGCGTGGCACTGAAATTTCAATGTTTTCTGCAATACCGAGCATTCTCAGCGCCTAACAGTGTCCACCATAGGAGCGTGGCACTGAAATTTCAATGTTTTCTCCAATACCGAGCGAGCATTCTCAGCGCCTAACAGTGTCCACCATAGGAGCGTGGCACTGAAATTTCAATGTTTTCTCCAATACCGAGCATTCTCAGCGCCTAACAGTGTCCACCATAGGAGCGTGGCACTGAAATTTCAATGTTTTCTCCAATACCGAGCGAGCATTCTCAGCGCCTAACAGTGTCCACCATAGGAGCGTGGCACTGAAATTTCAATGTTTTCTCCAATACCGAGCGAGCATTCTCAGCGCCTAACAGTGTCCACCATAGGAGCGTGGCACTGAAATTTCAATGTTTTCTCCAATACCGAGCGAGCATTCTCAGCACCTAACAGTGTCCACCATAGGAGCGTGGCACTGAAATTTCAATGTTTTCTCCAATACCGAGCATTCTCAGCACCTAACAGTGTCCACCATAGGAGCGTGGCACTGAAATTTCAATGTTTTCTCCAATACCGAGCGAGCATTCTCAGCGCCTAACAGTGTCCACCATAGGAGCGTGGCACTGAAATTTCAATGTTTTCTCCAATACCGAGCGAGCATTCTCAGCGCCTAACAGTGTCCACCATAGGAGCGTGGCACTGAAATTTCAATGTTTTCTCCAATACCGAGCGAGCATTCTCAGCGCCTAACAGTGTCCACCATAGGAGCGTGGCACTGAAATTTCAATGTTTTCTCCAATACCGAGCATTCTCAGCACCTAACAGTGTCCACCATAGGAGCGTGGCACTGAAATTTCAATGTTTTCTCCAATACCGAGCGAGCATTCTCAGCGCCTAACAGTGTCCACCATAGGAGCGTGGCACTGAAATTTCAATGTTCTATATGTTTACTTTCTCTACTATGTGTAATAAGCAGAGAAAGTAGTGTATTCCACCCAGAGTTGCCAACCCGGACGATAATTGTGGGGTTGTACGATAATTTGAATGTATAATAGTTCGATATCGGAGAAATATCATTTTCACTGGTTTGTCACACCAGCGAAATGAAACTAATTACAAATGCCCTCATGTCCTGTCTCCATACCTCTAAAGCAATCATTTTATATCGTACTAATCCTTCTACTCTTTATCCTCTTATCGCCAGTGTGCACAGATCTGGTAATCTCAATGAAGAAGGCGCTGTTCAGAAAATTGATGATCAGTGCAGAAAACTCTGAATAAGTGATATTCGGTGTGAAATAAAGAACATGCCTGAACCTGACAGGTTTTGAAGTGCTGTTAAACACATGCCACCTTGATGGAAATACTGATATCAAAGAACTAGCAGCCTTTGCATTATCAGTGATTTCATTTCCCCGCAGAAAAGCTTCTTGTGAAAGGGTTTTTTCTAAACTGGGCTTAATAAAAACTGAAGTTAGAAGCAGATTGGCACTATATAGGGTAAATGAACTTGTTCTGTCGCCTTAGTTTTGAAATAATGTGGTAGATCCGAAAATCTGCAAGTCACCGAGAAGATGTTAAGGTTTATCTCAACAACAAATTTGTATAATGCTGCAACGGTTGAGGAAGATGAACTTTCAGATAAATAATGCGAGAAACATAAGTTCTAAAGTTGCAATGCTGATTCAGGTCATCAATCTTGTAAGTGAATATCATAAACATCATTAATATTACATTTTCATAAGTGTTATGCTGATATTTTTATTGTTGTAGCATTTGGTTTAAGATGTACGAAACTTTTGAATCCAAATCTATAATTTTGAGTGACTGGTACGATAATTTTACTTTTAAGTGTTGGCAACCCTGATTCCACCCAAAAATTCGATGTGGAGATTCCACCGAAAATATGTTGTGAGGCCCCCTGAATCCAAGAAAAGCATTTTTAGAAAAACGCTCGTGTGTGTGTGTGTGTGTGTGTGTGTGTGTGTGTGTGTGTGTGTGTGTGTGTGTGTGTGTGCGCGCGGGCGCGTGCGCGTGCGTCTGTCTCAAAAACGAAAATTCGGTTTAAAACCAAAGTTGGTATTTGCAGTTAATATCTTTTAAGGATGTGACACGAAGATTTTGAAGAAAATTCCTACACACTAAACTACCTTTGCATGCAACATTTTTCGAAAATGTAGATTTTCTTGAAAATGCCTCTAACGATTTTGATTAAAATGACAGATGTTTAAGATATTTTTGTGACAAATGTAATGTATATTTTGAATTCTGTGATTATAGCCTATCTAGTCCAGTTTCCTCTTGATGACTTTTTAATAACTCGTAAACCGTAAGAGATAGACCAAATCTTACTATACAAAAAATGTAGATCTCGTTAAAACAGAATTTATGTCCGAATGATTTTTTTGTTTTTGTTTTGGAGTGAACCATTTCGGAGATATTCCTTGTTATTTGTGTGAGTTTTGGAGAACCTATACTTCTGTCACATATAACATCGTTATTCATTTTCTTATATGTTAACCGTGCAGAGAGAACGGAATTTGAAAGCTTTAAAATATTTGGCTATCGCTCAAAGAGTACTGTATTCTCATATTCCCCTTGTACCTACAAGGAAAGAATCAATAATTTCCGCAAATGTTTATCTCAACTAACGCGAAGAAAAAGATAGGAATAAGTGTTTGTAAGAATGGTTAGTACTAGAGTACAGAAAGGCATGTGAGTGCAACACTTCAGATTTTTATATTCCCATTCCAGTTTCGCATTTGTGCTTGCAGTGTTCCCAAAGACGATTTTTCATGTCTCTTAAATATTGTCTCTAATATTTGGAGGCACTTTTCCCGTTGCAATGTTGCGCACAAATAAAAGCTATTTCCTCTCAGAAAACTTTAAGATGTATGTAATTTGCTACTGGAATTATTCTCTCTGATCGCCCTTCAAAATGTGATATTTATTTCATTCTGTGCAGAGCTGACGGTTGGCTCTGGATTGAGAAATTAAATAAATTCAAAATAAAAACATAACATTAGTACTATTTATTACTGAGTGTGCTAGATTTTTAAAGTAAGTTTTCAATATAATGTTAATTTAAACAGCACTGAATTTTTGAAGATTTCGAAAATGCGCCCAAAATAATTTTATTTATCGTCATATTTTCTCATTTTTTTCGGCCATGAGTTCTTGAATATTTCTAACATTTTAGATCATAAACATCCATGCCCTGTTTATATGTTTAATGCAATTATGTTCCTAACGGTGGTGCCTTATGTTTTAGTACTTTCACAATTGTAACTTACAATTTATTAAAAAAACGGAAGGTATTGGATATGACTTTAATTCAAAGTTATTAAACTCAATTCGCTTGTATGTTTAGCATTATAATAATTAAAATTAAAATAATTATCCGGGCTTGCGGGCCGCGGTCTGGTGGGAAATCTTCCAGACGTTTCGTTCGAAGCTGCACCAAACAGTAAGGGAAGTGCAAGTAAAGTGCTGGAGTGCTTGAGCAGGAAAAGTGATGTTCAAGTACCAATATATCTATAAAGGAACGCAAATCAATACCCAGGGAAATGAAATGAAAGAAGTTAAGAAAAATAAAATAAAATATCTGATGTGTTGCACTCACATGACTTTCTCCTACACGCCCTTATTCCTATACCTCCTCCATGTTAGTTGAGACAAACATTTGCAGAAACTATCCTATTGCTTATTTCCTTGTAGGTACAAGGGGAATATGGGGATACAGCAGGCTTTGAGCGATAGTCAAATCTTCTAAAGCTTTCAAATTCCGTTCTCTCTGCGCGACTAACATACAATGTATGAACAACGGTGTTGCTATGACGAAAGTTTATTTTCCGAAACTGACACAAATAACAAGGAATATCTCCGAAATGGTTCAGCCTATAAAATTTTTATTTGGACATAAACTGTGTGTTTTACATTTTGTGTTGGTCTATCTCTTACGGTTTACGAGTTATTCAAATGTTTGTCACAAAAATATCTTAAACATATGTCATTTTAATACGAATCGTTAGAGCCATTTTCCATAAAATAAAAATTTTCCATGTAAAGGGTAGTATAGGATGGAGGAATTTTCTTCAAAATTTTCGTGTCGCAACCTTGAAAGACATTAAACTTAAATACCAACTTTGGTTTTTAACCGACTTTTCGTTTTCGAGTTATACTGTCCACAGAATGACAGACAGACAGACAGACAGACAGACAGACAGACAGACAGACAGACAGACAGACACACACACACACACACACACACACACACACACACACACACACAAGGACCTTTTGCTAAAACTGCTTTCTTGGATTCAGGGGCCTCAAAACATATATTTCCGGTGAATCTCGACGTCGAATTTTTGGGTGGAATATACTTGCTCTACTTACTAGTAGAGAACGTAAAAATGAACACACGATAATGTTAAAGCTCTCTTATAGAGAGAGAACAGATGCAGAAGTTATAGAAAATGTTAAATATAAAATTACCAAAGGAGTAATCATAAACCAGAAAAGCAAAGCAGTGATGGAAGTATACAATTAAAAGGAAATAATGTAAATGATAAGGAAGCCTCTAAGCAGCTATTAACTACGAAGTTATAAATAACTGAAGTTCAAACGAAGGCAATAAACCAAAGAGATTTAGATGTGACCATGCAGGAAGATTAAATAAAGGCTGTACTAAAGCTGGAATTGAATACAAATGAAGAGATCTTGCAGATGAAATTTGCAGAAAAAGCAAATGCATAAAGGGTAAAATATGCTAGAATACAAGTGGCAAACCATTTGATAAACAATGGGAGAATATGGGATAGATGGAGAGTAAAGGAAGTATGCTATAAAGCTGGACACGTGGCAAGAGATTGCACAAATGGCAAATGTCCTATAATTATGCCATAACATTGAAGAGTGTAAAAACACAATAAAATGCTATTTATGTCTATCTACTGAGCACTAAACAGAGTTGATGCATCGCCCTGATTACTTCCAGCTCAGGAAAAGGAGATAAACCAAACACGAAGGTACATAATGCAAGCAAACCTTGATAGGAGCAAACATGCTATGGGCATGTCCTTTCCTTACATCTCGTATTGTGGCTCCAGTAATAATAGCTGCGCCGAATATAAGTATGACTTATGAGTAAACAATTCGTGTCGGGAGATGGGCGATTCAAGACGTACATTTTTACTTTCTCTACTACGTATAGTAAGTAGAGGAAGTATTGTATTCCACCCAAAAACTCGATGTCTAGACTTCACCGGAAACATGTTTTGAGGTCCTCTGAATAAAAAAGAGGCATTTTTAGAAAAAGATCCTTCGGCGCGCGCGTGTGTGCGTGTATGTGTGTGTGCGTGTGTGTGTGTGTGTGTGTGTGTGTGTGTGTGTGTGTGTGTGTGTGTGTGTGTGTGCGTGTGTGTGTGTGTGCGAACAGCATAACTCCAAAACAGAAAGTTGGTTAAAAGCCAAAGTTGGTATTTAAGTTTAATGTCTTTCAAGGATGCGCCACGAAGATTTTGAAGAAAATTCCTCCATCCTATACTACCCTTTACATGGAAAATTTTTCGAAAATTTTGATTTTCTAGAAAATGATCTAAAGATTTCGATTAAAATAACATCATTGTGTTAAAGATATTTTTATGATAAATGAAATGTATGTTTTAAATTTTCTGGCTATAGCCCATTTAGTCCTGTTTACTCTTGATGACCTTTAAATATCTCGTAAATCCTAAGAGATAGACCAAGGTTTACTATACCAGAAACGTATATCTTGTTAACACACAATTTATGCCTAAATGCATTTTTTTTTTTTTTTTCCGTGGATTGGACTATTTTGGAGATATTCCTTGTTATTTGTGTGAGCTTTCCAATACTTCTACTTTTCTCAAATGGAAGGCTGTAATTCAATGCTGAATTTTGATTTTGAAAATTGTTAATAATTTCAGAAGAAATGGCTATCAATGTATTAAATAATTTTCTCTCCAGAAGTGTTTGACATAGCTAAGTAAATATGCCAGCTTTTGTAGACATAATCAAGAGAAACATAGAGACAGTTTACTTTGTTGACAACAAATAATATTTTTATGAATCATTTCTTATGCTATATTAAAATAGCCCAAAAAAAAAAAAAAAAAAAAAAAAAAAAAAAAAAAAAACACTATCTTGCGTATAAAAGTTGAATTTGGTAGAACTACTAGATATGCTTTGGCACACATGCATACAAATTTTCACATCATTATGGCGAAGTTGTGGATTTGAGTCATCTTCACAGATGCCTGCCCTTCATATAACCAAACAATCAATCAATCAATCAATCAAATCAAAAAATGTTTATTTGGGCATGCTTACAACATGCCCGGGCTGTTTATGGAAACCCCTCTTCAGCCTAGTGTGGTATTTGTTACGTTTACGTGTTGGGATTTCCCTCGGCTTAGGTGCGTATTAGTGTTATTTGTGTTTTTGTTGACATTGTGTAGTGTAGTGTGTTGTGTTTTGTGTATCTGTGTGTCAGTTCCCGTGTTCCACATCCATGGCTCCATTCATGTGCTTCTGCCCAAAGAAGATCTTAGGTTTTGTTGCTCGTTATTTGTTTTTATTTTAATGTTGCTGCTTGGCTCATTGGTATTTTTTGTATGTTTAGTGTGTTTTTGTATGTTAGAGGCTTTAGTGTGTGTTTGTGTCTATTGTATGTCTAAATGTTTTGGAAGTGTTGTAGATGGTCTCGTATTTTCTGTTCTTCTTGTTCTTGATATTTATCGTAAACATGTATGAGTGTGATAAGGGGAGGGTTTTTGTCTGTTGGTGTTTCTTGTATAGTCTTCATCTTTTGTGCCGTGTTTATGAGTTTTCTGTAGCTTCTTGTGTGTGCGTTGTGTATGTATTTTATGAATTGTTTTGC
Source organism: Tenodera sinensis (assembly GCA_030765045.1). NCBI lineage: Eukaryota > Metazoa > Arthropoda > Insecta > Mantodea > Mantidae > Tenodera > Tenodera sinensis. Next base: position 13,261,803 of record CM060962.1, on the reverse strand, counting down.
TATGTGTGTGTCAATGGGCGTTGTGTTTGTGTATTGATGTACAGTGTTGGATTTGAATGATGGTGAAAGTTTGTGAGCAGTCCGTAGGCACTTCCTCTCATATGCTTTGATTTTGTTCATCATAGTTGTTGTGATTAGGGGCATTGTGGCTACGGCTGCGTATGTGAGTTGTGGCCGGGCTAGTGTGATGTAGAGTTTGTGTAATATTTGTGGTGTGAGTCCTCTTTTGTTGAGTTTGGCCAGATAGTTTAGTGTTGCGTGTATGGGACGTGCTTTATTGAATAGTTGTGTGTAGTGTGGTTTAATTCTGAGTTTGTTGTGTATGTGTACTCCTAAGTATTTTGCTGTTTTTTTGCATGTGATTGTCTGTTTGTTGAATGTAAGTGTGGCTGTTCTGTATGTGTGTTTTCTTATTTTCCTTATTACAATGGCTTGTGTTTATTGTATGTTTATGGTTATTCGCCATTTTCGTGTCCATTGTAGAAATGTGTTTTACTGTTAATCTCATATAACCAATTTTCCAGGACGTGTATTGTTTAACTTTCTTGACTCTAGGGAAACTGGAGGACCAAGTACGTCCTTCTCCAGCATTGTATCAGAAGACTGTCTCCAAATACAAGACGGGGACAAATGATGGAGGTTACAGATAGAGAGCAAGTTATATAGCGAGTGAAGGGAAATACATCAAGATTGCCTTAGGTGATATGTTTTATGGATGATTTCTGAATGCCGTCGTGTGATCATAGGATTAAATCAAGGCCTGTCTTCTGACTTTGTTTCCTTGTCTTCTATTTTCCACCCCCTACATAGGAACGATCGGTCCTTTGTGTAAAAGAAACAGCAATATTTTGAAGCACCATCGCCAAACGTCTTACGCATCATGACTTGGGGCACGTAGCAAACTTTTCTAATATTATTAAAATATTCTGTGGACACAGTAAAGAGTAGAAGCAGGAGAAAGATGGCTGTGATAAAAAGAACAATCAGCCATTTGTATACCACGTGGAAAAACAAGGGAAACGTGTGAAGGGAGAAAGGTTCCCTTGTGGCGAAGACTCGCATCAGAGATCAATTACGGTTAAGGATACCTACTCATCTGTGAAATTTTGAAAATCTACAGTTTTCATTGGATTGATTTGAAATGTTAACACAACGATCACTGTATAGTGAGGAGTAACTGTGCTAAATTTCATACATTTAGTCAGATTAGTTGCAAACATATTAATATTTCATTATATATTTTTTAATATTTGTATAAATGGTTCCCCATGATGCAATTTTGATTTGAAAAGCTTGATAATTTTCAGTTATGTCCTGTAATAGAATGTTAGCAAATTGATGAGGTAATTTCTTAATCTTGTTATTAGTTTGGATAAAAATAAATTTGAAACTTTAAATTCATAATTTTTTTTCATTTAAATTTTGAAATGTATACTTTAATATTTAATTACTCAGCAGTCATTCACGTTATGAAAAAATTATCTCATCATTTCTTTTTAATGTTATTTCTAAGCAGGTACACCAAATTTCATGCATAAGTACTGAAAATTGCACCGTGTGGAGCATTTTAAAGAGCAAACAGTGCTAAAAATAAAAACATGGAAAAACTAAGTTTGAAGTCACAGCAAGAATAATGGAACTGTATGGAATTAAATGGACACGACCACTTACAAGTTATCAGTTAGACGGCCATATGGCATAGATAAAAAGGCCGTAAGGCTGTAAAAAGCACATCAAAATAAAGCAGACGATTTATACTATTTGATAAAACAAAAATCCATTTTTCGCAATTTTGGAAATATATAGCCTTTTTTTACTGATGGGTATCCTTAATCCATGACTAGGGAGCGGATTTTGCCCTATTTGCCTATTTCATTCCTGGAACAGCACTATATCCACTATGGGGACAAGTAAACGACAGTGTGGCCCAATAAAACCAAAATAACCAATAATGTTACAACAATAGAGGAAGAATTCAGTCTAACCTTTCATTCCCTTCTGCAGGTTCAAAGAATGAAGTATATATTAAAATTTCGCTCAGTTAATGGTATAGTAATTGTTCCTGCAAGTGCAGGTAATGAAAGTAATAGAAGAAAGGCAGTAATACCTTTAAGAGCCTCTTTAGGTTTGTTTGATTCTATCATCCTATAAAGATCTGGTTTACACATGGAACTGTCACTTTGAACCCCTTTGTTCTGCAACACAATATCATAGCAGATTTCACAGCGCTCTGCTTCTACGTTACTTTTACCATTGCTTCCGACACAAAGGTTTTACAACTGAAATTAAGAGAAACTAGAAATTAAATTAGAACCTAATAATTTAATAGGGAGAATGGCTTACGGCTGAGCGCGGCTTGGACAGGGTATACATAAAAATCGAATGTGTTGCAGTCACATGACTTTCTCTACTCTTGTACTAACCATTCTTGCAAACTCTTATTCCTATATCTTCTTCATGTTTGTTGAAATAAACATTTGTACAAATTATCTTATTGCTTATTTCCTTGTAGGTACAAGGGGAATATTATAATACAATAGGCTTTGTGCGATAGTCAAATGTTTTAAACCTTCGAGATTCTGTTGTCTTTGCACACTTAACATATAAAAAAATGAACAACGATGATCCATTTCACCAAAGTTTTAAGTTTCCCGAAACTCACATACATAACAAGGAATATCTCTGAAATGTTTCACCTTACAAGAAAAGTTATTGAGACATAAATTGTGTATTTTAGCAAGATCTACATTTTTTGTATAGTATGATTTGGTCTGTCTCTAACGGTTTACCAGTTATGCAAAAGTCGTCCAGAGTAAATACGACTACAGGGGATATAGCTAGAAAATTCAAGATATACATTTCATTTGTCATAAAAGTATCTCAAACATATGACATTTTAATCAAAATCGTTAGAGCCATTCTCAAGAAAATCAAAATTTTCGAAAAATTTTCCATGTAAAGGTTAGTTTAGAGTGGGGCTATTTTCTTCAAAATCTTCGTGTCGCATCCTTGAAAGGCATTAAACTTAAATACCAACTTTGGTTTTTAACCGACTTTTCGTTTACGAGTTATGCTGTCCAAAGACACACACACACACACACACACACAAACACACACACACATACACGCACACACACACACACAAACACACACAGACACATACGGACCTTTTTTAAAAAATGCTTTTTTTGGATTCAGGGGGTCTCAAAACATATTTCCGATGAAATCTCGACATCGAATTTTTGGGTGGAGTACAATACTCATTGTACTTACTAGTAGAGAAAGTAAAAATGTGGCTCTCATTAAAATACACAATTTATGTCCTAGTAAATTTTTGGGAAGTTATCCATTTCGGAGATATTCCCTGTTATTTGTGTGAGTGTTAAATAACTTAAACCTTCCTCAAATGAAAGATCGTTATTAATTTGTCTATTTCAGCCGTGGAAAGCGAAAGCAATTCCAAAGCTCTCTTGGGGTAAAATAAACACCTATAGCTTGTGTGTGCTTAGTTGGAGGCACTACCCTCAAAACATACTAGTCTTAATAAGTAAAATTATAGGTCCGCAAATGAAGCAAATATTGATGTAATATTGTTCATTACACTGTCCTCAGTCACCAGTACAATAACTAGTATGTTGTAATATACCTATGCAACTGAAAGAAAATCTGAGCTTAGTCAGTTAAGTCTGAAGTATTTAAACCTTCTGTGCATAGCCACCGAAATCAGTTACCTGTACAAAATATTTAATAATACTTTAATGTTCTAATTTTATAATAAAATTAAACATACTGAAAATAACATTTATTTTAACCATACCTTTGAAAACTTTCCAGCCAAAAAGTCGGTACATTTCTTCGCAAATATACGTTTTGAGGTTTTCGAACAATAATAAATGATTAAATAATAGATTAAGAGTTTAGGAAAATGTGTGTGTGTGTGTGTGTGTGTGTGTGTGTGTGTGTGTGTGTGTGTGTGTGTGTGTGTACGCGACACAGATTCCAAGGGTGAGTGAGAGTGAGTGAGAGATAGGTATAGAGATATAAACATACAGACAGATATATAGAGAGACAGTAAGATATAGGGATATGGAGAGATACATAGATGAGGGAGATATGGCGAGAGTGACAGGGAAAGTGATGAAGAGAGGACAGATGGCTCGGAAGAGCAAATGCGGGAGAAGTGCTGAGGGTGACTGGGTGAGCGCGAGGGAGCGTGGGGATAAGCCGAGGGGTTGAGGACAAGTGAGAGGGGTCGTGGGTAAGTGAGAGGGGTCGAGGACAAATGAGAGGGTCCAAGGGCATGTGAGAGGGTTCGAGGACAAATGAGAGGGTCCGAGGGCAAGTGAGAGGGTACAGCGCGAGTGAGAGGATGAGAGTGACATCGGGAGAGACATCGGGAGTGACATCGGGAGTGACACCGAGCCTGACACCGAGCGTGACACCGAGCCTGACACCGAGCGTGACACCGAGCCTGACACCGGGAGTGACACCGAGCCTGACACCGGGAGTGACACCGAGCCTGACACCGAGCGTGACACCGAGCCTAACACCGGGAGTGACACCGAGCCTGACACCGGGAGTGACACCGAGCCTGACACCGGGAGTGACACCGAGCCTGACACCGAGCCTGACACCGGGAGTGACACCGAGCCTGACACCGAGCGTGACACCGAGCCTGACACCGGGAGTGACACCGAGCCTGACACCGGGAGTGACACCGAGCCTGACACCGAGCGTGACACCGAGCCTAACACCGGGAGTGACACCGAGCCTGACACCGAGCGTGACACCGAGCCTGACACCGAGCGTGACACCGAGCCTAACACCGGGAGTGACACCGAGCCTGACACCGAGCGTGACACCGAGCCTGACACCGGGAGTGACACCGAGCCTGACACCGAGCGTGACACCGAGCGTGGCACCGGGAGTGACACCGAGCGTGACACCGAGCCTGACACCGGGAGTGACACGGAGCCTGACACCGAGCGTGACACCGAGCCTGACACCGGGAGTGACACCGGGCGTGACACCGAGCGTGACACCGGGAGTGACACCGAGCGTGGCACCGAGCCTAACACCGGGAGTGACACCGAGCCTGACACCGAGCGTGACACCGGGAGTGACACCGAGCCTGACACCGAGCCTGACACCGAGCGTGACACCGGGAGTGACACCGAGCCTGACACCGAGCGTGACACCGAGCGTGACACCGAGCCTGACACCGGGAGTGACACCGAGCCTGACACCGAGCGTGACACCGAGCGTGGCACCGAGAGTGACACCGAGCGTGACACCGAGCCTGACACCGGGAGTGACACCGAGCCTGACACCGAGCGTGACACCGAGCCTGACACCGGGAGTGACACCGAGCGTGACACCGGGAGTGACACCGAGCGTGACACCGAGCCTGACACCGAGCGTGACACCGGGAGTGACACCGAGCCTGACACCGAGCGTGACACCGGTAGTGACACCGAGCCTGACACCGAGCGTGACACCGAGCGTGACACCGGGAGTGACACCGAGCGTGACATCAAGAGTGACACCGAGCGTGACACCGAGCCTGACACCGGGAGTGACACCGAGCCTGACACCGAGCGTGACACCGAGCGTGGCACCGGGAGTGACACCGAGCGTGACACCGAGCCTGACACCGGGAGTGACACCGAGCGTGACACCGGGAGTGACACCGAGCCTGACACCGAGCCTGACACCGAGCGTGACACCGGTAGTGACACCGAGCCTGACACCGAGCCTGACACCGAGCGTGACACCGAGCGTGACGCCGGGAGTGACACCGAGCGTGACATCAAGAGTGACATCGGGAGGGCCCCTTTGTCTATGAGGGCCCCTTTGTCTATAAGGGCTCCTTTGTCTATGAGGGCCCCTTTGTCTAGTAGGGCCGCCCCGTAGTCGAGTGGTTAGACCATTCGCTTCTTACCAAAGCGACCCGGGTTCGATCCCAGGCAACCACACGTGGGATTCGTGGTGGACGCTGGGGTGGGTTTCCTCCGGGTTCTTCGGTTTCTCCCGCCATCTCATTCCACCGGTGCTCCATCTTCATTCCATGCATCATCAGTGTCACCGCCTGCGGTGCCGTAGTACTAAAAGCGGGCGTTAAACACTACAAAAAAGTAACAGTGAGCGAAACGATGTTTCAGAGAAAACTGAACAAGATCATTGACAGTGAAAATTAATGAAGTGACAGTTCAAAACCTGGACCACGTCCCATCCTCCAGTACTGCAGCCTACTCATGTCGCCTGTAGTGGGCAAAGGTGGGCGGTAAGCCTTGGCCCTTCATGGGCAGCTGCGCTAGGGTTTAGTTTAGTACAATAAAATAAAATAATGTAATAAATGCATTATCCTACAATATTAAGTCATATACATCATTAGTAATGGTAGGTGTTATTTATTTAGTTGATGCCATTTAACCTAAAATCTCTCATCCCTTTATAACTGTGCGTCATGCATGAAGAGCTTGCACGCGTATTCATTATTTCACAAGTATCGAAACAATGTAAACATGCATACGTATATAAAGGAAGACTGAAGTACAAAATGAGAAAATTGGAAACTAATATCGCGGTTCTTAGTTGATATGTTTGTTTAAAGAACCAAGTTAGACTTAGAATGGCGTTGTTATTGGTACTGGAAACATGCAATATTGTGTCGTAGGGGCCAGGGCTATGGAGAAAGTGCGCACTACGCATTACCGGCCATATGCAACATTATTGATCAAATCCAGGGTCAGTGAAACGTGATCAAACTTTGACCGCGGCTAAATTGTAGTTGTAGTGATTCATTGCAAGGAACTGTCATCAGCTGGCCATGCGCTGGGCTGCTGAGAAACCATGCAAACATACACATCACAAGTTGTGGAAATGTGGGGACCACAACAAAGAATGACGCTATCCATACAATTTATTAAGGGACACTGGGAGTGAACTTTTGGTGAAAATTGTCAAAAAGTCGAAAATTATTTTTTTACCTTAAAATGTTCCTGGAACACCTGTGCATTTGGATCAGCTAACATTTTTCATATCCCCCACTCCATGTGGTCATTACGGCCCAGCGCACTTCCCTTAACGTACACAGGATGTTCCTATATAAAAGCCTGTTTTTCTCAAAACTACATTTCTGCACATTCCAAAAGAAGGTCGCGCCTGAGTTTTGCTTCAAATTCAATTAAAATGTCCAAAAGTGTTCATAAATAGCAGGTAAACAAAACTATGATTCAATATTGATGTTATAATTAACATGAATTCAAAAACTTTTTTTTTTTTGTATGAAAAAAAATCAATAATTTTTAAGATTAAATTTTCTTTGTTATTAAAAAAATATGTACAGCATAATCAGCAAGCGTATTGGAAATATCTCTTCATACAATTGTTACCCATGTTTTAGAGTATCAGTTCTGCCAAAATAAATGAATTTTGAAAAGTCAGTAGACGCGAGCTCTATTTTGAAGATGTGGCTATTAAATTCATAAAATAATTTATATATCATAAACGAATTATCCAATTTTAATGAAATTTGCTGTACCTCCTATTCTCATACAAATACACAGTAAAAAATTTCAGAAAAATTTATCAAGAAATGTGGAACTTTCAAATTTCACTCCCAGTGTCCCTTAAAAAGGCACTATAATTAGAAAGCATTGATTTATATATGTAGGTACCATACTTCATACTTCTGGAGTAACAGTTTCTCTGAAAAGTGCAGTTGAAGTCCTTAAAGTGAACATTGCAGGCATAGAGCTTACAGCCTGTCCTTAATTGAGATCCTCAAAGCCATAAGACGATGAGTGGAGATGAGGTCAGTCAGTTTACCACAATACTTAAGTTTATCGACCTTAAAAGATATGGGATTAGGTACTAACGTCAGGAACTGCAGGTCATTATGGTGCTCCTCACAATCAGCTCAGTGGATTACCCGATAACGACCATGCGCCAAACAAGGACATTACGCAGGTGTCCTTATCTAACATAACGTGAATTCCCATCTTGTGAAGGACATTGTCACTTATGCAACGTTCACGTGAGCTCCAAACACTGCAATAACTACCAAAGACTGATAATAGCACAGCCACCCTTACACATTTCCTTTCGTAAACTTCATAAGTTTTAAGGATACGCATCTGTGTAAAAAGGCTAAAAATTTGAAAAATTGCCAAAAATGGATTTTTGTTTTATCAAATAGTATAAACCTTCTGCTTTATTTTGATACGCTTTTTATAGCCATACAGCCTTTTTAACTATGTCACGTGGCCGTCTAACTGATTGCCTGTAAGTGGTCATGTCAATTTAAATCCATACAGTTCCATTATCCTTGCTCTGACTTGAAACTTAGTTTTTCCATGTTTCTATTTTAGCACTGTTTGCTCTTTAAAATGCTCCACACGATGCAATTTTCAGCACTTATGAATGAAATTTGGTGTATCTGCTTAGAAATAACATTAAAAAGAAATGATGAGATAATTTTCTCATAACGTGAATAACTGCTGAGTAATTAAATATTAAAGTTGACATTTCGAAATTTAAATGAAAAAAATTATGAATTTAAACTTTAAAATTTATTTTTATCCAAACTAATGACAAGATTAAGAAATTACCTCATCAATTTGCTAACATTCTATTACAGGACATAACTGAAAATTATTAAGTCTTTCAAATCAAAATTGCATCATGGGGAACCATTTATACAAATATTTAAAAAAATATAATAAAATATTAATATGTTAGCAACTAATCTGACTACATGTATGAAATTTAGCACTGTTACTCCTCATTATACAGTGATTGTTGTGTTAAAATTTCAAAGCAATCCAATGAAAACTGTAGATTTTCAAAATTTCACAGATGGCTATCCTTAATAACTGAAAACTAAAATTATGTGTCCTAAATTTTGAGGTCATTAAAAGTTTCAAGTATTCATTTTCAAACTGGTAATACATTTTAGATTATTGGCAGCTTTTAACAGTTTGAAATGTTAATTCTTCGAATCGGACATTTTCAAGAAACCGGGGGCCCTAATGACCTAGCCGTCGACGGGCCCTTAAACCCTATTCACTCACTCATTTGAGAAACTGTTAAACATATGTATACCTATTGACAAAGATATTTCTGTATGCTTTGTAGTCATAGGTCTATGTGTTAGGCTATAAATACCAGGTGTGTGTTTTAAAGTGCCCATAATTTTTAGTTTCTCTGTTACGTAAAGTAAGGAACTATTGTATTCCACCCAAAAATTCGATGTCGAGATTTCAACGGAAATATATGTTCTGACGCCCTCTGAATACAAAAAATAAAAGCATTTTTAGAAAAAGGTACGTGTGTGTGTCTGTCGGACTGTGTACAGCATAACTCAAAAACCAAAAGTTGTAGAGTGAACCATTTCGGAGATATTCCCTGTTATTTGTGTGAGTTTTGGAGAACTTATACTTCTGTCAAATGGAACATTGGTATTCATTTTCTTATATGTTAACCGTGCAAAGAGAACGGAACTTGAAAACCTTAAAAGAATTAACTATTGCTCAAGGTCTACTGTATTCCCATATTCCCCTTGTACCTACAAGAAGATAAATAATAAGATAATTCCTGCAAATGTTTATCTCAAATAACACGAAGATATAGGAATAATAGTTTGTATGAATGGTTAGTACAAGAGTAGAGAAAGTCAGGTGAGTGCAACACATCAGATTTTTAAAAGAAGTAACAGTATATTATTTTCCAAATATTTCATTATCATTCATTATCTTGCGCCGTATACTGCTTCTGCGCATAGTGCGCCGTTATTCAGGCACTTGTCATGGCTTTGGCAAAGAATGATGACCAACTCTGCACATCAGCGTTGAAATGGTTTCCACCAAGCAATCTCTTCAGATCGAATCGCTTAGTGCCAAATCCGGACTGTGTGGAGGGTGCTCGAATTGTTCCCAATCAAATGTTGCTATCAGATCTTGAGTTTGCTTCAATGTGTGTAGTTGGGCATTGTCGCGCATTATTGTTTTCCCTTAAACATGGCACTATTGGCGATGAATGTTTGCTGCCGTAACACTTCTCGCGTCCAGAAAAGAATCACTCATCTGACTTCATTCCTTCGAGTGTTTCGAACATTTCAAAACGCTCTAACAATAGGAAAGCGCAAAGTGACGTTCGCTCACAGCTTCGCCTGGGTCCCTAATGAATGGAGCAAGTGATCGCTCATGCTCGAAATCACGACAGCAGTGGCAAAAGATTTAAACGGTACTTTCTTTAAAAATCTGCTGTGCTGCACTCATATGATTTCCTCTACTCTTGTACTAACCATTCCTACAAACTCTTATTCCTATATCTTCTTCGTGTTAGTCGAGGTAAACATTTGCAGAAATTATCTTATTGCTTATTTCCTTATAGGTACAAAGGGAATATGGGTATACAGTAGGCTTTGAGCGATAGTCAAATCTTTTAAAGCTTTCAAATTTCGCTCTCTTTGCACGGTTAACATATAAGAAAATAAATAACGATGTTCGATTTGACAGAAGAATAAGTTCTCAAAAACTCACACAAATAACAAGAAATATCTCCGAAATGGTTCACTCTGTAAAACAAAATTATTTGAACATAAATTGTGTGTTTCGGCAATATCTACATCTTATGTATAGTAAAATTTGGTCTATCTCTTACGGTTTAAGAGTTATGCAAGTCATCCAAAGTAAAGAGGACCACATGGGCTATAGAAGGAAAATCCAAAATATACATTTATTTGTCGTTGGTTGGTTGGTTAGTTGGTTGGTTGGTTGGTTTGGTTTAAGGGCGCACAACTTCGAGGTCATCAGCGCCCTTAAAAGATTCATGGCAATAGCCAGATTTCATTTGTCATAAAAATATCTCAAACGTATGGCATTTTAATCAAAATCGTTAGACTATTTTCAAGAAAATCGCAATTTTCTAAAAATGTTCAATGCAAAGGGTAGTTTAGGGGGGAGGAATTTTCTTCAAAATGTTCGTGTAGTATCCTTAAAAAATATTAAATTTTAATACCAACTTTGGTTTTCAACCGGCTTTTCGTTTGTAAGTTATGCTGTCCACAGACTGACACACACACACACACACACACACACACACACACACACACACACACACACACACACACACACACACACACACACACACACACACACGGACATTTTTATAAAGATGCTTTTTTTATTCAGGGGGTCTCCGGTGAAATCTCGACATCGAATTTTTGTGTGGAATGCAATACTTCCTCTACTTTACTAAACGTAGTAGAGAAAGTAAAAAGTGGATGGGTTAACCGCGTTAGAAAAATCAATGTGAACATTTAGACAAGAAAACAAATGGATCTGTGGATGTGAGGTGAAAAACGTTTTATTCTGTTTTCCATACGTTCTATTTGGTGGCGATAAGAATTGGTTAAAGAAATGGTGGGTTTAGTTCACTGTTTGGGAGGAAATGAAGAGCCACGAGAAATCCAAGCAGCATATAACTAATGTGATGAACGTGGCTGTACAGACATCCGAGCTAAACTTCACTCCCAGTATCAGCGAGCCCCCTAGAACATAAGGAACAAGCACACAGAAACAGGTATGTGCTAAATTTAATTGCATACGATTCTGTGGAAAGTTAGAATTAGCATTACGCGGACACGATGAGTCAGAGGACTCGAACAACAAAGGCATATTCCGAGAATTAATCCAGTTCAGTACTCAACTGAATGGGAATTAAAGTTAGACTTGTCGTCTTCCATTGCATTTCAAGGAACATCTAAAATCATACAGAATGACATTTTGGAATGCATACTACAAGTAAACCACGATGAGGTCACTCAAGAAATAAACAAACTGATTGCGTTGCCATTATGCCGATGAAACAACAGCTATGCGTCATGCCAGTCATTGCTGGTATACCCCTCGCAAAAGTTAAAGGCATGTGAACGCTGGCCAATGCTCAAGCAGAGCGCTGTTGCCAAGCGTAGTGCGTGTACCGGCAGACGGTCTGTACATAAGGTTGTGTGAGATGCATGCACCACATTCGGCAGCGCTGGTAGGAGGGGCAAGCGTAGGATTCGCTGGAGTCCGCTGTACGCCCCACCTCCATATGGCTTTAAGTTTTGGGAAGATTATAGTGATGTGCCGTACATTGTTAAAGGCAGGCCTGTGGAATGATTTTGGACATTCATTGCGCCACAAGGACCTGATGCACGTGTACTTTCTCAGAGCATTTTTAAGGAATTGGAGTAGTCGTAGTCGTCGTCGTGCATTATAAAGCAAACTATTTCGGGGAACTATCCTGCCACTACCAGTGCACTGCTTCAGCCGCCACTGCTGCAGTTTCAAACTCAGAAATGGTTTTTGGAGAAACAAAAGTATACATAACCTCAATATGCATGTCACGAGTCTCATTAAAGGCAATGATAATTGGTAGTTAAATTTTTATAGTTCATTCTAGCTTATGATGCCTTGAGCAGTGCGATAGCTGGTGAATTGCAATGTCTTAATGTTCCCTTTGTCATTATAACAGCTGCAGTTATGTCGAAACCATAACTTATAGATATCGTTGTTAATAACGGAGCAATAAACATGAACAGTTGACGACACCTATTCCAGAAAGGAAAAAGACAAGTATGGGCAAAGTACTAAGGTGCGTTGCAAAATGATACAACTACCCCGGTTTTCAGCTGTAGCGCGACATAAGTACCCAATGAGATTGTATAGATATATCTGATGCAACATACTTGACAAACTACGACAAACCTGACCCCTTTGCCTTACAGTAACCTGGTCACAAGATCATTCGACTGTTGCAAAATGATACAATACAGCTGCACACCAGTATTCGAAGTGAATAGTGGTGAAGGAAGCGTTCAAGAAAATGGGACGTCAACCAGCGTTATCAGGTGAGCAGAAAGAGCAAATAATCGCTTATAACAAGGAATGTTTGTCGTCCAGAGAAATAGCAAGAAGGATCCACAGTTCTCCTTCCATTGCGAGCATTTTTTGCACCTTGGCGCGAATTATGGCACGAAGAAGTCCCCTGGGAGGCCACAGAAACTTACACCCAATTAGGAGAGAGGTGTAATACAACAATAAAGTGCAGGTGGAACCTCTCTGGGAAAATTGGCTCAAGATCCAAGCATTCGTGTGCACAAGTCTACGCTATCCCGAGTGGTAGCCAGAAAGAACTTAATGTTGCACAAGAAAAAGAAACGGCAGCCTTGGCTTACTAATGTGCATAAGGAAAGACGGATATCCTGTACAAAGGAACATGTGGCCTGGAAAACCCAATGGAAGCAAGTAGTATTCAGTGATGAAAAAAATTCAATTTAGATGGGCCAGATTGAGCGGCCTAATACTGGCATGATTTGCGGAAAGAAGAAGAGATATTTTCCAAGGAGAAGGTTCATTGATGGTCTGGACTGGGTTTGGTTATCGTGGCACAACAAACCTTGCTTTCCCAATGGGTCGAATGAAAGCAACTCATTACCAAGGTCTGCTAGATGTTCATCCAATTGGAGGTCCATGTTGGATTTTCCAACAGGACCGGGCAAACTCCTCCTGGGATTGGTTTCTACAGACTGGAGGGCATGTAATGGACTCGTCTGCAAATTCGCCGGATCTGAACCCCATGGGGAACCTATGTCGCTCAGTGTATGCTGATGGCGAACACTATTCTAATATAGCAGAGTAGAAAGCTGTCCTTATGTCTTCTTTGAAAACTATAGAGGTGTCCACGCTCCAGAAACTTATGGGCAGATGTTTGATCGTGTTTTCAAGGCTGTGCTCAAACAGGGCTCCTGCACTGGCTACTGAGATGGGCTGGTTGTATCGTGAGAATGTGGCATGTGATTTATATCGAGTGAAACCGAAATTATAATGTCAATATATATTTGATAATAGAAAGAAACAAAAGGAGATTCTAGTCAATAGTTAAGGGGAAGACGTAATAAACCTGAATATGTTAAAGTCTCAAGAATGGAAGCCTAGGCAGATTTAAATGAGTGATATGGTTACAATTGTTGTTTGTACGAAGCCATAGTGATTCTGCGGGCTGATTCCTATCTTACCATGACGTGCTCTAAAGTTGGCCAATGGAAATCGCTTCCTTCGTGTCGCCCACGCATAAACAAATGAAACGCAACACACACTCGTCTTGAATCGAGCCGAGAGTACACGTGCAATTTCTCAGTTGTACGTAAGCTAGCGCGTACACATAATTCGGCGGTTGCTAAAGGGTGACAAAGTTAAAGTGTTATAACGTTGTAGTTGAAGTTACAAAGTTACATTCTATTTAAATATCGTCGTCAGTTCTCTACAAATCTGGAAATTTACAAATAAAGTTAAATGTTGGTTAATTCTTCGTTTGGTTCCATTGCTACCACAACTCACGCATACCCTGTAGATTAGGACCTCTTGCTAGAGCTAGTCCGGACACCAAACACGAGATCTTATAGGTCTTAAAGGCGACGTCTTCGACGGAGAGGAACGTTTGCGTCACGAGTTATGGAAATCTGCAGTTTGTCACTGCTGTGAGTCGAATATGGAATAAAAAAAGAACCATTCGAGAGCGCAACACACGAATAAGAAGAACCAGCTTACAGCGAACCTCTGGCGTAATGGTTATGGCAGCGTTCGAGCATAAGCTTGTCATCGTTTTCGAGTCTCACTCGCTTTTTTTAATTTATTTATTCTTCTTTTCTTTATTTCAATGTATGCAGTTTTATTTCAAGACGTCAGTACAATTAATTACAATTGTTGCTAACAAAAAGTTGAAACCTACTCAATACGTTGATATTCTGCACTTCAGGATAAAACAAAGAACAAAGGCATAAAAACATTGAGGAATTTACGTCAGTTTTAAAGGAACTGCTCGAAATTGACAGCGGCGAAGGAACTATTGTCGTGCTCTATCCAAGATTTCTGGTGTAAGCCGAATATGGAATAAAAAAAGAAAGCAAAAACAGTAGGTATCTGTGTGATAGGAAACGAACCCACGACCTTACTTTGATGTTATAAATTGAGCCACAAGAGCAAGTGATGAGTAGGCTTCACAACACAAGAAGGTTGTCAACAGCTAATCGCTGTTCAGTGTCGCACTGGCAGGTGATTAGTCCATGTTTGTGACAGTAAATCTTGAGAACGCTGGTAATGAGCTGCTGAAAATCGATATTTCTACACTTGGACAGCATTTGTAAGATATTTTAAAGCAATTTTTCATCAGACCGACTTATCAGCATCTGATATGAATACATTTAACACCATATAAATGCATTATGTTCAGCCACAGACCATACGTTGCTCATCCCAAATTACTTATAGCAGTCACATCTACAATTTCATGAGCTATTTCGGTGTAGTTGATTAACACCCTGTAGGTATATTTGGCTGCCTTTCTACAATTCACAAGTGGTTGTGTCATTTTCCAACGCACATATTAGAAGAGTATCCGCGATATACTGATATATTTGTTTAAATTCACACATTGTAAATAATGAGCTTATGGGCTCCAAAGTTTTGTCTTGAGATAGTATAAGTAAGCTTTACAACAAGTAGTAGCTATACTTGACATGTTTCCTTAAGAGCTGCACATGAGAAAGTCTTACAGCTTAACCCTGTTTCACCTAAACACAAAATAATAACAACTAGATAAACAGAAAGTGCCAACACATCTTTGCTGTTGTGCTTAATATTAATAAAAAACTCTGATGTGTTACACTCACATGACTTTCTCTACTCGTGTACTAACCATTCTTACAAACTCTTATTCCTATATCTTCTTGGTGCTAGTTGAGACAAACATTTGTACAAATTATCTCACTGCTTATTTCCTTGTAGGTACAAGGGAAATAGCCCGCCTCAGTAGCGTGATGGTTAGCGTGTCTGCCACACGTTCAAGAGGTCGCGAGTTCGAATCTCGCTTAGGGTAAGTTATCCGGGTAAGGTTTTTTTCCAAGGTTTTCCCTACCCTGAGAAGACGAATGTCGGGTAACTTAAAGCTCCATGGACCTCGGGCTCATTTGAGCATCATTTCACCCGTTTCATTTCATTCATTCGTCCGATATGACGCAATGTTGGAGGACGTAAAAAAAAATAAATAAAATACAAGGGAAACATGGGAATACAGCAGGCTTTGAGCGAGTCAAATCTTTTAAAGCTTTAAGATTCCGTTTTCTTTGCACGGCTAACATATAAAAAATGAATAACGATGTTCCATTTGACGAAAGAGTCATCCAGACTAAACAGGACTACATAGGCTATAGCCAGAACATTCAAAATATACATTTCATTTGTCATAAAAATATATTAAACATATGGCATTTTAATCAAAATCGTTATAGCTATTTTCGAGAAAATAAACATTTTCTACATAGAGGGTAGTTTAGGGTGGAGGAATTTTTTTTCAAAATCTTCGTGTCCCACTCTTAAAAGACATTAAACTTAAATACCAACTTTGGTTTTTAACCGAATTTTTGCTTTTAAGTTATGCTGTCCACACACTGACACACAAACACACACACACACGCACACACACACAGAGAGAGAGAGAGAGAGAGAGAGAGTGATAGAGTGAGAGAGTGAAAGAGAGAGTGAGAGACTTTTTTTATTCATGGGACCTCAAAACATTTCTGGTAAAATCTCGACGCATCGAATATATATAGTAGAGAAATTAAAAATGAATTTGTCTATCCACTTTGTGTTAATCTTGATAAATGTTGGTTTCGAGGTAGTAAAGAAAATAAATTGATTAATTTCATACTATTGTAAGTGCAGTTAAAACCCTGTTTTTCAAAATGTTTCGACAGATGGAAAATTTCACCTGCTTGTTTGAAAATTTGCTTTCTAGACAGTAAATTTCTTACCTAAGCACTAGCTGTTTTTGAGGTTTGCTAATTAAATAATGACGTATGCAGTTCTCGCCGGTCTATCAGAGGTTTTTACAACAATAGGGTTTTGTCAGATTGGGGGAATATTTGCGTTGTTTATTGCAATACTGCACACTTGCTTCCCCGATAACAGAAGAACATTTTAGAATACCCCTATTCATAAAGCACAGACCAGGGGTTTCCAACAGGCAAGCACACGCTTGCTTCACCTACACCGCTGACCAAGGCAAGGTGAACTAGACGTGCTAAGCAGAGGCGGATGGCGCGGTGTATAGTACATACAATTCAATGGAAGAACGGTTATTTTTGTTTTCGAGATGAATACGATAAAGCTAAGTGCTTGACTTGTAAGACTGTTAGTTGCAGATTTATACCATTTCCCTTGCTTACGTTCCATGTTCACAGTAAACGTTATTCTACTGGAAAAATACAACGATCATTTGAAGCAATTGTATGACACACTCTCTTCACAGTTTGAATACCTAAAAGCATTTAAAACCAAAGTCCAATTATTTTGCACTCCTTTGAAGTTTCCATGCAGTGAGGCTTCACACGAGCTACAAAATATGAAACTACTTGCATTGCAGAATTCCACGACCGTAAAATGTTCTGAGAAAGGTTTGGAATTATTTAGGTCTCTGTCCTGCTGTGAGTATCCGAGATTACATTTGTTTGCATCTAGTTTAATGGCAGTCTTTGGCTCCACTCATATATGCGAACAAGCAGTTAAAGAAATGGCTACATTAATATTCTGAAACGTATTTCGTGCCAAAAAGTATACTCAGAAACATCGTGGGATAAGCAGGAGTAGAATATGTATGTGTACGTCTTTGTTTTCCTGTGCCTACGTAAGACTGTGGCAACACTGTAACTCAGTAACCATGGATAAACGCGTTATTCCGTCCCAGCGGTTGGAAGGAGGTGATTTTAACTTCCCCTAACTTGCCTTCGGTTGAGCACTGCTGGCGTAGGCCGAGTTTTTCTGTGAAAGGGGATATAGGTAATGTTTTTCCATGGTGTCCAATGTAACTATTATAATTCAAAGAAACAAAATTTACATATGGTAAATCTATCCAACTCGAGTTTCATAGAGATGTCTCTCATATAAGAGATTAGAAAGATTTTATATTTAAATAATTAGCATAAACGTTTAAAGAGAAGTGTATTTCGTTTTAAGTCAATGCATTGTCTCACATATTGCCGATGAAATGAAGGGCCATGTTTTGGTGTACAGAGGATTCGCGATCGCCATATTCCACGTACTGTGTGCAGGTGTGGTCCTTCTTTTGTCCTGGAGAGTTCTTGCGAAGAGCAGGGTTGGGTATGTGTGAGGTGTCACCATCTGCCGGCGATTGTCCTTACTGGACCTATCTCATCCCTTCAACCAGAACCTAACAGCAAGCGAAATCGCACATACTGAACCAACTGGGGATCTCCCGCATTACTTTCGGTCCGCCTGCTACGTGAGTGACGTCATCACGAGTGACGTTACACATACACTCAACATGAATGTTCGTACGACCTCATTGACCCCACACCACTCTAAGTGAAATCGTATCTGTAATTTGACCTGTTCTTAGGAATAATGAACGTAAATATGTATTTTTACAGCTAAATACCCAACAGGCGTCAATTACGTTTTTCCTTGAAACATTTGCTAAAATCCTGCACTACATATAACGGGTGAACCAAAAGACTGTGAACCGGCTGCGCTGTGTTTTGTCTGTACGGGTCCTCTGTGCTCGTCGCCGGCTGCCGCTGTCAGAACAGCGCGGATAAAATCATACAGCAGTTTTAAAACTACTTTTGAAGGCTTTACTTACCAATATAATTATAACAGAGCTGAAACTGGATGTTTTGTTTTAGTTCTTCCAGGGTGTGTGGGTTTGTCTTGTACACTTTATGTTTCAAGTTACGCCAGAGATAGAAATCGCCATAATCTGGAAGAGTACCCCAACCCCCTTCCAAAGAAGAAACATAAAGAACTTATGGCACAGCCGTAGGCAATTGTGAAAACACAATATTCTTCTACCTCTTGCACATACCGTCACACGCATAGACTTCATTTAATCATGTGTGTTCTGAACTTTTCTACAAACTTTAAGGAATTTGCACAGTTTTCCCTTCAAATTCACAGCAAAAGTTCCCATTTTGGGTAAGGTTCCGCAGAAACTTTTATCATGTATGGTTCAAACGCGTTAAAGCTTTCATTACAAGACCGTCGGTACAGAATTTGAGCACAGAAAACACTGCAATAAAGTACCTAACTCAACACAATGAACACCACAATCATCATGATCATTACTATCACCATGAACACCTCTATCAGTATAAGCACCATTATCATCCTGATCGTTACTATCACCATGAACAGCACTATCAGTATAAGCACAACTATCATCATGATCGTTACTATCACCATGAACACCTCTATCAGTATAAGCACCATTATCATCATGATCGTTACAATCACAGTGAACACCACTATCAGTATAAGCACCACAATCATCGTGATCTTTACTGTCACCATGAACACCTCTATCAGTATAAGCACCATTATCATCATGATCGTTACAATCACAGTGAACACCACCATCAGTATAAGCACCACAATCATCGTGATCTTTACTGTCACCATGAACACCTCTATCAGTATAAGCACCATTATCATCATGATCGTTACAATCACAGTGAACACCACCATCAGTATAAGCACCACAATCATCGTGATCTTTACTGTCACCATGAATACCTCTATCAGTATAAGCACCATTATCATCATGATCGTTACAATCACAGTGAACACCACCATCAGTATAAGCACCACAATCATCGTGATCTTTACTGTCACCATGAACACCTCTATCAGTATAAGCACCATTATCATCATGATCGTTACAATCACAGTGAACACCACCATCAGTATAAGCACCACAATCATCGTGATCTTTACTGTCACCATGAACACCTCTATCAGTAAAAGCACCATTATCATCATGATCGTTACAATCACAGTGAACACCACCATCAGTATAAGCACCACAATCATCGTGATCTTTACTATCACCATGAACACCTCTATCAGTATAAGCACCATTATCATCCTGATCGTTACTATCACCATGAACACCTCTATCAGTATAAGCACCATTATCATCATGATCGTTACAATCACAGTGAACACCACCATCAGTATAAGCACCACAATCATCGTGATCTTTACTGTCACCATGAACACCTCTATCAGTATAAGCACCATTATCATCATGATCGTTACAATCACAGTGAACACCACCATCAGTATAAGCACCACAATCATCGTGATCTTTACTGTCACCATGAACACCTCTATCAGTAAAAGCACCATTATCATCATGATCGTTACAATCACAGTGAACACCACCATCAGTATAAGCACCACAATCATCGTGATCTTTACTATCACCATGAACACCTCTATCAGTATAAGCACCATTATCATCCTGATCGTTACTATCACCATGAACAGCACTATCAGTATAAGCACAACTATCATCATGATCGTTACTATCACCATGAACACCTCTATCAGTATAAGCACCATTATCATCATGATCGTTACAATCACAGTGAACACCACTATCAGTATAAGCACCACAATCATCGTGATCTTTACTGTCACCATGAACACCTCTATCAGTATAAGCACCATTATCATCATGATCGTTACAATCACAGTGAACACCACCATCAGTATAAGCACCACAATCATCGTGATCTTTACTGTCACCATGAATACCTCTATCAGTATAAGCACCATTATCATCATGATCGTTACAATCACAGTGAACACCACCATCAGTATAAGCACCACAATCATCGTGATCTTTACTGTCACCATGAACACCTCTATCAGTAAAAGCACCATTATCATCATGATCGTTACAATCACAGTGAACACCACCATCAGTATAAGCACCACAATCATCGTGATCTTTACTGTCACCATGAACACCTCTATCAGTATAAGCACCATTATCATCATGATCGTTACAATCACAGTGAACACCACCATCAGTATAAGCACCACAATCATCGTGATCTTTACTGTCACCATGAACACCTCTATCAGTATAAGCACCATTATCATCATGATCGTTACAATCACAGTGAACACCACCATCAGTATAAGCACCACAATCATCGTGATCTTTACTGTCACCATGAACACCTCTATCAGTAAAAGCACCATTATCATCATGATCGTTACAATCACAGTGAACACCACCATCAGTATAAGCACCACAATCATCGTGATCTTTACTGTCACCATGAACACCTCTATCAGTATAAGCACCATTATCATCATGATCGTTACAATCACAGTGAACACCACCATCAGTATAAGCACCACAATCATCGTGATCTTTACTGTCACCATGAACACCTCTATCAGTATAAGCACCGGTATCATCATGATCATTACTAACACCATGAACACCTCTATCAGTATAAGCACCACTATCATCTAGATCATTACAATCACCATGAACACCTCTATCAGTATAAGCACCACTATCATCATGATCATTACAATCACCATGAACACCTCTATCAGTATAAGCCCCACTATCATCATTATCTCAGAAGAGATATCAGACAAGCAACACCAGCACACATGTGCAGGCTTCTGGCTTTATGGGCACTTGAAACACGGATACCTATTTTATATAGTGGCTCTCTTCTTTCGAAAAATCCTATCCCATTTAGACTTTCT
Source organism: Tenodera sinensis (assembly GCA_030765045.1). Classification (NCBI taxonomy): domain Eukaryota; kingdom Metazoa; phylum Arthropoda; class Insecta; order Mantodea; family Mantidae; genus Tenodera; species Tenodera sinensis. Next base: position 13,240,165 of record CM060962.1, on the reverse strand, counting down.
GTAGGTACAATTATCTACAGAAATGTGGTTGTATTCCAAGTCTTGTTTTGTCCTAGCTTAAGAATTTGAAAGCCAAGGCCAGAAAAAAGAGATGGTATAGATTGTGAGGAGCTGTTATCACGAGAACAAGTGCAGTTTCACAGGACATCTTATACCGGCAGAGCAAAACAGAAACTGTGCATAATAGTCAGCAGGCCGAACAAGGGACCCAGGATCTTTCTATTCGCCGACCATCTGGTAGACAGAGGAAACATCGCTTAAAGTTGGTAGTGAAAAACTGCCTGCGTCTTAATGTCTTTCGTAATTTCGTCCTGATACTATTCACCTCACATACCAAAGCGTGAGTGACTGAATGAGAGAGTGAAAGAGTGAATGAGAGAGAGTGAGTGAGGAAGCGAGTGAGAGAGTGAGCGAGAGAGTGAGTGAGTGAGAGTGAGTGAAAGTGAGTGAGTGACAGAGTAAGGGAGAGAGTGAGTGGATGAGTGAGAGAGTGAGTGAGAGAGAGTGAGTGAGAAAGCGAGTGAGAGAGTGAGCGAGAGAGTGAGTGAGTGAGAGTGAGTGAGTGACAGAGTAAGGGAGAGAGTGAGCGGGTGAGTGAGAGAGTAAGAGAGTAAGAGAGTGAGTGAGAAAGTGAGCGAGAGAGTGAGTGAGAGAGTGAGTGAGAGTGAGTGAGTGAGAGTGAGTGGGAGAGTAAGGGAGAGAGTGAGTGAGTAGGTGGGTGAGTGAGAGTGAGTGAGAGAGTGAGTGAGTGGGTGGGTGGGTGAGAGAGTGAGCGGGTGAGTGGGTGAGAGTAAGTGAGAGAGTGAATGAGAGCGAGTGGGAGAGAGTGAGAGAGAGTGAGAGAGAGTTAGTGAGAGAGTGAGTGAGAGAGTGAGCGAGAGAGTGAGTGGGTGAGTGCGAGAGTAAGTGAGAGAGTGAATGAGAGTGAGTGGGTGAGAGTAAGTGAGTGAGAGAGAGTGAGTGAGACAGTGAGTGAGAGAGTGAGTGAGAGTGAGCGAGAGAGTGAGTGAGTGGGTGAGTGGGAGAGAGTGAGAGAGTGAGAATAAGTGAGAGAGAGTAAGGGAGTGCGAGAGTAAGTGAGAGAGTGAATGAGTGAGAGTAAGTGAGTGAGAGAGAGTGAGTGAGACAGTGAGTGAGAGAGTGAGTGAGAGTGAGCGAGAGAGTGAGTGAGTGGGTGAGTGGGAGAGAGTGAGAGAGTGAGAATAAGTGAGAGAGAGTAAGGGAGTGAGAGAGTGAGTGAGAGAGTGAGAGTGAGTGGGAGAGAGTGAGAGAGTGAGTAAGGGAGTGAGAGTGAGTGAGAGAGTGAGTAAGGGAGTGAGAGAGCGAGTGAGAGTGAGTGGGAGAGAGTGAGAGAGTAAGGGAGTGAAAGAGTGAGTGAGAGAGCGAGTGAGAGTGAGTGGGAGAGAGTGAGAGAGTGAGAATAAGTGAGAGAGAGTAAGGGAGTGAGAGAGTGAGTGAGAGAGTGAGAGTGAGTGGGAGAGAGTGAGAGAGTGAGTAAGGGAGTGAGAGTGAGTGAGAGAGTGAGTAAGGGAGTGAGAGAGCGAGTGAGAGTGAGTGGGAGAGAGTGAGAGAGCGAGTGAGAGTGAGTGGGAGAGAGTGAGAGAGTAAGGGAGTGAAAGAGTGAGTGAGAGAGCGAGTGAGAGTGAGTGGGAGAGAGTGAGAGAGTGAGTAAGGGAGTGAGAGAGCGAGTGAGAGCGAGTGAGAGTGAGTGAGAGAGCGAGTGAGAGTGAGTGGGAGAGAGTGAGAGAGTGAGTAAGGGAGTGAGAGAGCGAGTGAGAGCGAGTGAGAGTGAGTGAGAGAGCGAGTGAGAGTGAGTGGGAGAGAGTGAGAGAGTAAGGGAGTGAAAGAGTGAGTGAGAGAGCGAGTGAGAGTGAGTGGGAGAGAGTGAGAGAGTGAGTAAGGGAGTGAGAGAGCGAGTGAGAGTGAGTGGGAGAGAGTGAGAGAGTGAGTAAGGGAGTGAGAGTGAGTGAGAGAGTGAGTAAGGGAGTGAAAGAGTGAGTGAGAGAGCGAGTGAGAGTGAGTGGGAGAGAGTGAGAATAAGTGAGAGAGAGTAAGGGAGTGAGAGAGTGAGTAAATGGGGTTTAAGGGCCCGTCTACGACTAAACGGACCTGTATATTGAGGAATTTGGTTTCCAATGATTTTTTAGGTGTCCTTGAAAACAGTTACCTTTTCCAGGTGACCTTTCGAGACACTGAAGCGCACTGCTGAAGTGAATGAAGCCTTAAAAACACCGGGTTTTGTGATGAGTGGCCCCTGAGTGCTGGCTCAAATGAGTGAAGCCTTAAAAACACCGGGTTTTGTGATGAGTGGCCCCTGAGTGCTAGCTCAAATGAGTGAAGCCTTAAAAACACCGGGCTTTGTGATGAGTGGCCCCTGAGTGCTGGCTCAAATGAATGAAGCCTTAAAAACACCGGGCTTTGTGATGAGTGGCCCCTGAGTGCTAGCTCAAATGAATGAAGCCTTAAAAACACCGGGCTTTGTGATGAGTGGCCCCTGAGTGCTGGCTCAAATGAATGAAGCCTTAAAAACACCGGGCTTTGTGATGAGTGGCCCCTGAGTGCTGGCTCAAATGAATGAAGCCTTAAAAACACCGGGCTTTGTGATGAGTGGCCCCTGAGTGCTAGCTCAAATGAGTGAAGCCTTAAAAACACCGGGTTTTGTGATGAGTGGCCCCTGAGTGCTAGCTCAAATGAGTGATAAAATGTAATGCAGTTTATTAGGTTCCTACCGTGACTTTATCATTGCCCATCTGTCTGCTGGAATATTAACATTGCCACAGATTGCCACACTTAATGAATGTTTCATGTTTGATGAAGAAATTCGTATTCTTTGACACGATCTTTATCATTCCTTGCTCTCCCCACATTCTCCCCCCTCCCCCTCCTAAAGGCACAAATGGAAAGCAGTGTGAAGCACCGTTAATTTCGCATCTGCAGAGCCAATCATGCATTTTGTAAATGTGACTCTTGAAATTCCTATTAAATGTTCTAGTTTCTGTTGTAGAAACGTTCTGCCAGTGTTTACCCATTCATTTTACATTCAAATTTCCTTCCGAACCGACCAATGAAGATGCCTAACTAGCAAATATTGCACAGAATTCCCTTGTTTGGCTCTCTCTAAGGCCGTGGAAGTATTATGTTAGAATTAGAAACGCCACGGAAAGCCTGTGACTACTTCTAGTGTGTGGTGGCATATAATGGACTCTTCAACAAAAGCAAGAAAAAGTTGAAAGCATCCTAATATCGCTTGAACGAAGACTCAGCGAAAAACTAAAGATAAATTACAAAAGAACTTATACTATCTTTCAGAAAAGTAAATAACCAAGTTCAGTGAGATCTGCGAGAAGGGTTACCTAATTTTCAGGCGTACCTGCATAGATGGTATGAGAATTAAATTAGTCATATGCTGTTCGGAGGACATGGCAGCCATGTCACCTCGCAGCTTTCAAAAGCAACATTTCAGCAATCTTTCTAGATTATCGGCAAACATTGCAAATTCAACTTCAGTGCACCTGCACAAAATATGTCCTTATGGTGTTTCTGGTAAGTTCTGGACTAGAATTAAGGAACAATGGGAGTGAAATTTTGGTCAAAATTGTCAAAAAGTCGAAAATTGTTTTTTTACCTTAAAATGTTCCTGGAACACCTGTGCATTTGGATCAGCTAACATTTTTCATATCCCCCACTCCATGTGGTCATTACGGCCCAGTGCTCTTCCCTTAACGTACACAGGATGCTCCTATATAAAAGCCTGTTTTTCTCAAAACTACATTTCTGCACATTCTGAGTTTTGCTTCAAATTCTATGAAAATTTCTAAAAGTATTCATAAATAGCAGCTAAACAAAACTATGATTCAATATTGATGTTATCATTAACCTGAATTAAAAAAAAAAAAAAAAAAATTGTATGAAAAAAATCAATAATTAAAGATTAAATTTTCTTTGTTATTAAAAAACTATGTACAGCATAATCAGCAAACGTATTTGAAATATCTCTTCATACAATTGTTGCCCATGTTTTAGAGTATCAGTTCTGCCAATATAAATGAATTTTGAAAATTCAATAGACGCGAGCTCTATTTTGAAAATGTGCCTATTAAATTCATAAAATGATTTATGTATCCTAAACGAATCAGCCAATTTCAATGAAATTTGGTGTACTTCCTATTCTCAGTACATAGTAAAAAATTTCAAAAAAATCTATCAAGAAATGTGGAACTTTCAAATTTCACTCCCAGTGTCCCTTAAATTAACTTAGGCATGGAAAAAAAGTCACGATAAGTACATGACATGTCATAAAAATCTTGAAGTCAGGAACTGAAAATTCTTCGTAATTGTAGTAATTTTATAATTAGTTTCTTAAAGAGTTTATTGAATATATTTATGAACCCATTTTAGGACGTGCTTTTCGTTCAGTCAGGTTCCGTTGCTTCCGTTATTCCTTCTTCTCGTGTTATTTTGGTATTCTTCTCTCCCTTGTTATTGTTGTAGTACACGAGCTCTATTTGGCCCTTGACTATTAGAAAAGGATAGAAGTACCTACTCACCATCTCTTTCTTTCCAAGCTGCCCCTCTTATGGCAAACCAGGCAGGACAGAAACACCAGTGGCGGCTGTTTTTGTATCATCTTGCTTTCCGCTCACTTCATTGTCAGAAATGCCAACATTTTCTTCGTTAATGATAACATCAATATTGAAGCATAGTTTTGTTTAGCTGCTATTTATGAACACTTTTGGAAATTTTCATAGAATTTGAAGCAAAACTCAGGCGCGACCTTCTTTTGGAATGTGCAAAAATGTAGTTTTGAGAAAAACAGGCTTTTATATAGGAGCATCCTGTGTACGTTAAGGGAAGAGCACTGGGCCGTAATGACCACATGGAGTGGGGGATATGAAAAATGCTAGCTGATCCAAATGCACAAGGGTTCCAGGAACATTTTAAGGTTAAAACTTTTTGACAATTTTGACCAAAATTTCACTACCAGTGTCCCTTAAGTAAGTTTCCAGCTTTTGTGAACACAATGAACAGGCTTTTATTGATCATATAAATGCATATTGCACCATATATCAGCGTTAGGTTGTATTTTGGCCAAATATAGGAATAAGAGCATATTTTATGTATTTTTTATGAATACTAGATATTTTTGTACACATCATTTCCCCCTCAGCCCATTGTAACATGCTGGGAGACTTGCTTGATGCTGTAAATAATGTTGCATAAACTACAGTGAGAATGATAAGATTTTCAATAACTTTGAGGAGATTCAAAAGTGTGCACAAATTGTTTTCATTCACTATGTCAAGAAACGAAGGTTGTAACCCACATTGTTTCTCAAAGACATGTTTCCATGCAGAAAAGTGGGAAGAGCATTGTATGTACTATTACAACCTACAGCGATTCATTAACTCAGCCTACGTAAAATCAGATTTCTCTGTAGTATTAAAATCCATTTGCCACCTTGGTGCAGTGAGCATTGTGGAGGAAACTGAAAGTGAGTTAGGGAGAGGTGACTGACAACATTGTCGTATGCTTGCATGTGTAACATTCTGTTAAATGGTTGACATTCTTAGTAGCAAAGAAGCAGAAGCAGACGAAAATGAACCAGAACTTTCTGCTAATTATTTCCCTTATTTCATGTTTGTCCCCATTACATCACATCAGTGTCTAATGTCCTACGTTTTCAGAAACAAGCAATGATCGTTACAAAATGAACTGGCAACTGCGAAAATAGAAATGAATAATTGGTTATTAGCGATTGGCAACGCAGCATTCGCACTCCGAGGTAATTCTATGGAGGCAAAGCAACACAATGCTACTAACATTGAAAAAGTATTGTCACTAATAAGAACATGGTGGACAGAAGAAAGGAATAGATTGTCCATTCATTCAGTTAGAGGTATTGTTTTAGTGAAGCAAAATTTTAAAAACTTTGGTTGTGTGGAATTCCTTGATTATATTTCAAACAAGCTAGGTGTTTTGTACAAGATTACTTCTTCAGATAACTACAGCTGACTGTTAATGATCATATTTAAGGATACCCATCTGTGAAAAAAGGCTAAACATTTCCAAAATTGTCAAAAATGGATTTTTGTTTTATCAAATAGTAGGTATAAATCGTCTGGTTTATTTTGATATGCTTTTTACAGCCTTACGGCCGTTTTAACTATGTCACGTGGCCGTCTAACTGATTGCCTGTAAGTGGTCGTGTCCATTTAAATCCATACAGTTCCATTATCCTTGCTATGACTTCAAACTTAGTTTTTCCATGTTTTTATTTTTAGCACTGTTTGCTCTTTAAAATGCTCCACACGATGCAATTTTCAGAACTTATGCATGAAATTTGGTGTACCTGCTTAGAAATAACATTAAAAAGAAATGATGAGATAATTTTCTCATAAAGTGATTAACTGCTGAGTAATTAAATATTAAAGTTTACATTTCGAAATTTAAATGAAAAAAATAATGAATTTAAACTTTAAAATTTATTGTTATCCAAACTAATAACAAGATTAAGAAATTATCTCATCAATTTGCTAACATTCTATTACAGGACATAACTGAAAATTATCAAGTTTTTCAAATCAAATTTGCATCATGGGGAACCATTTATACAAATATTAAAAAAATATAATAAAATATTAATATGTTTGCAACTAATCTGACTAAATGTATGAAATTTAGCACAGTTACTCCTCACTATACAGTGATTGTTGTGTTAACATTTCAAATCAATCCAATGAAAACTGTAGATTTTCAAAATTTCACAGATGGGGTATCCTTAACACTATACGTTTCAGTATGTTAAGAAAATATAAGTATATATGCCTATGGGTATATATAAACAGCATTTAAGTTATAAATTTATATTATTTTTGAATTGGCCCACAATGTCCTGCATCTTTTACCATTGTTTCCTACATTTCCATAAAATAATCTGGTAACCCTAAGCCAGTGGTATATTTATAT
>CM060962.1:13173199-13228199 GCA_030765045.1 Tenodera sinensis | reverse complement strand
ATTGACATTTGATCACATTTCACCCTAACTACATCTTTAATTTGTTCATCTACCAAACTTTGCACAAAACAAGCAACATATCCCTGCCTCCGAATTTCCTACCATAACCCCAATTTTCCATAATTTTTACTTTCTCTACTACGTATAGTAAGTAGAGGAAGTATTGTATTCCACCCAAAAATTCGATGTCGAGATTTCACCGGAAATATGTTTTGAGGCCCACTGTGTAAAAAAAAAGCATTTTCAGAAAAAGGTCCGCGTGTGTCTGTGTGTCTCAGTGTGGAAAGCATATTTCAAAAATGAAAAGTCGGTTAAAAACCAAAGTTTGTATTTATGTTTAATGTCTTTCAAAAATGTGACACCAAGACTTTGAAGAAAACTGCTCCACCCTAAAGTACCCTTTACGTGGAAAATTTTTTCGAGAATTTTGATTTCCTCGAAAATTACTCTAACATATGTTCAAGATATTCTTACGGCAAATGAGACGTATATTTTGGATATTCTGCCTACAGCCTATGTAGCGCTACTTTCTCTGGATGACTTGAATAACTCGTAAACTGTGAGAGATAGACAAAATGTTACTGTACCAAAAATGTAGATCTCGCTAAAACACACAATTTATGTCCAAAACACTTTTTTTTTTTTTTTTTTTTTTTTTTTTTTTTTTTTTTTTTTGAATGAATGAATGAACCATTTTGGAGATATTCCTTGATGTTTCTGTGAGTTTTGTAGAGCTTATACTTTTGCCAAATAGAACATCGTTATTCATGTTTTTATAAGTTAACCGTGCAAAGAGAGCGAAATCTCAAAGATTTAAAATACTTGACTATCATTCAAAGTCTACTGTACTCCCATATTCTCCTTGCACCTATAAGAAAATAAACAATAAGATAATTTCTGCAAATGTTTATCTCAATTAACACGAAGAAGATATAGGAATAAGAGTTTATAAGAAAGGCTTCCAAATGACCTACCGTATACCCTTTAGTTCTCAATTTATTATGTTTTCCATGTGATTGAGTTAATAGCGTTCTATATCATTTATTTCTTCATACTGCACAAATTCTTCAGGTTGGCTAAAAAGAAAACACCTTTAAAAATCTGATGTGTTGCACTCACATGACTTTCTACTTTCTCTACTCTTGTACTAACCATTCCTACAAACTCTTATTCCTCTATCTTCATGCTAATTGAGATAAACATTCCTAGAAATTATCTTATTGCTTATTTCCTTGTAGGTGCAAGGAGAATATGGGAATACAGTAGCGTTTAAGTGACAATCAAATCTTTTAAAGCTTTGAGCTTCCGTTCTCTTTGCACGGCTAATATATAACAAATTATTAACAATGTTCCATTGGCGAAAGTTTGATTTTCAAAACCCACACAAACAACAAGGAATATCGCCGAAATGGTTCACTGTACAAAGGAAAAATTGTTTGGACATAAATTGTGTGTTTTAGCGAGATCTGCATTTTGTACAGTGAGATTTACTCTATCTTGCGGTTTAGGAGTTATTCAAAAGTGATGCAGAGTAAACAGGACTACATGGGCTATAGCCAGATAATTCAAAATATACATTTCATTTTTCATAAGAATATCTTTAACATGTCATTTTAAACAAAAACGTTAGAGCCATTTTCAAGAAAATCAAAATTTTCGAGAAAGTTTCGATGTAAAGGGTAGTTTAGGGTGGGGCTATTTTCTTTAAAATCTCCGTGTCACATCCTTGAAAGACATTAAACTTAAATACCAACTTTGGTTTTTAACCGACCTTTCGTTTTTGAGCTATGCTGTCCACAGACTGACACACACACACACACACACACACACACACACACACACACACACACACACACACACACACACACACACTTTTCCTAAAAAAGATTTTTTGGATTCAGGGGCCTCAAAACATATATTTTCAGTGAAATCTCGACATCGAATTTTTGGGTGGAATACAATACTTCCTCTACTTACTATACGTAGTAGAGAAAGTAATAAGTTTTTGTGTGTATTATTTGTAGAAAATAAATGTGAATAGACACAGCCATGAGCATTATATTTTGACACAATGAGAAATAATGTAAATGCGAAACCATTTTGAGTATTTTTCACAGAATTAATAAGTTCACATTAGTATTGCTAATAGGTTGAAACCATTCATTCCTATAAAGTAATTAAATGCCTTACACCAGCCAAATTCTTTCATTTTGTTTCTTGTAAGTGTTTGTTCTGGTACAGGTCCGGGCAGTAACCCGGCAATTAATATCAGTGAAGTGCATTCATATCTGTGTAAGATAATCCACAAAAATTCAAAATTTCACACTAATATCGATAATTTGTGTTCATGCTTAAAGGGTTTTGTCTTGTCTGTCACAGAGGGGATTCCGGAACGTCAGACTAAGGCTTATTGTGCGACAGACCCCGGAAGGAAGGATGAGGTGAAAGTTCCCTACAGGTGACCAGAACGCATCACAAGCAGAACTTCAGACAGGTCGCCACAGAGAGTGCACTGGTTCATCAATCAGTCCCCCTGGCGGACAGCCAGCCAAACCCATCGCCTCCCCTCAGCCGAACACCGTATTTGCAGAGCGCAAGTACCACCGCAGCATATCCTACCGGCGACCCCACTGATTTACAGTCTGGAAAGAGAGAATGTAATGAAAAGGAGTGATTCCCAGCATTCGCCTGAGTGACCCGGGAAAACCTCCCAAAAAACTAAGGTAAGCCGTGGGAAAAGAAACCGCGACCTCCCGAATGCGGAGCACAGACGTTACCGCCTGAGCCACTCCGCTCTATATACTGATAGGGTAATTCAAATAGCATATTAACTAGGAATTGTAGTGTTATTTTCCTACAAATGCGTGTAACCTCATTAATTAGGAGCTATCCGCCGTTTGTTGCATTGAGATAGCTTGGAGATATTTTCCTGAGATGTTTTATTGCAATGAGTTGTTAAGTGAGAAATCCTGCAATTTAATTCTTTACTGCTATCTGCTGCGAGGGAATGTGAAGGTTACACAGTATCATTTGAGTAAACGCAAGTCCAAAGGCTTCAACAATTACATCACTGTTGTCACCCAACAACATAATTTAAAACATTGATATAACCTTGTGCTAAGCAAAGCCAAGTTAGCAAGGAGAGAGATCAGCTTTAGTCCTTTTTCTTATTACTGGAGAAGAAGCTGCCACATGGTTTTCCCTCCATCATTCTCACAAGAATTTCTTCAACTTTGTTCATTTGATAAAATGTTTAAATGTACCCACAGGAGATCTAGACAACCGTTAACTCAAAAACCAAGTCGCAATAATAGCACAGTAGTATATTATGCAACGAGACTATAATGGCGGTAATTAAGTTTCATACGACAATTTATGCTCGATCATACACCTAATTTTATAGTTGAAATATTGTAAAATGTACACTCACCAGGGACAATGACCTACATATTGCATCAGCTGATATTTGCAGTTCTGCGCAGGCGCTAAACGATCGATTCGTTTCCAGCACGTCACAACTGCACGATGAAAATGATAACCTTGGAATTCTACGTAACATTGAAAAATAGAAGGCAAATTGAATATATTGGTTTTCAGACGAAACTTTATTTCATGTATAAGTTATTTATTGTACAATTAGTGAAATTAATTTGCGGGACTGCGCTTAGTGCAATATTCTTGGAAGTTGATGCTGTATTGAGGTTAATTTGTGTAAGTTGCATCTTACTTAGGCGGGTGGAGTAAGTTGCATCTCACTGTCAGTAGTGTCTGCCGACATTTTAGCGTTGTCTAAACTCGCGCTAGTTGCGTTTCGAGAATTAATCGATATTGCGCCTTGCCATTGCTGCATGGAAATTCTCTGATTGGTGCAACACTTGACCTTGAATGAAAATTGACTTGTCCGATTGGATGAAGACCAGTCCTTTAATGAAAGTCTGAACTTAAGGAGGTCCATTAAAGCATCGCTATCAGACTTATAATTAATAAATTATGGTCGAGCATAAAATATAATTCATATAATTTACCTTTAAATACTGAATTAGTTAAGAAGAAATCTTTATTGTTACTGGCCAAATAGCTATATAAGCAGGGTATAATTATGTTTGAAATGAGCGAAGATTGCCGAAAAACTGTCAATCTGCTGTCAAACCAAAAACACAACTGTTAATCATCTATCAATACACCTATCATATATCAAACCCCTGTCAAACAGCAGACTGTATCCTGATTTGCACATCATCATCATCATCATCATGAACAAGTTCGTTTTAGACCATGTGGCCTGTAACGGTAAATCTAGCGAAATGGTCTTGGTCTTCCTTGGACCCTGTGACCAGTTCGAGTGTACTGGAATGCGTACTCCAAGTGTATGTGAATTTCTAATTTGCATATCATTTTCCTTAATTTACCCAATTCGCTTAATATATAAGTGAACACTTTTGGTTCTGCCCCTCTTTAATAGCCCCAAAGGTGCCGAGAGAGAACACACCCCCAAAATCGAATATAATGTACACCCTTTTTCTAAAGTGTATTTATAACTGCACATAGATAGGCTACCATCACGTTGATACAATTTTGAACGCAAAAAGTTTGCAAAGAAGTGATATACCTTTTAACTTAAAAATATTGTCACCTCTCCAACTAATTTACATTTTAAGCTTATAAAGAGAAGCCGCTACTAGTTGCACCTCCTCTTTTAGACATACAAAGCTTGGCCACACCCTTATTTGAAAATAATTTACGCCGATGGCGCGACGCACATCAAAAGAAGGCTCGGGTTCAAGCTGCCCAACACGTGACAATGAGCGCGCCGCGATAAAGGGTTTTCGAGATTATTCGCGAGGTGCCCGATGGTCGGCGTATTTGTTGAAGTTTTAGAAAAGGTGAAATTAGAGAAATGTACGTTTATGTCATACTCGCTATATAAGGAAGCGAGGCGACGAGAGCAGTGAGCAGTAGAACTTAGTTACAGACATGAGTTGTCGCAGCAGGTTGTTTTTTTAGTTTGTGTGTGTGTGTGTGTGTGTGTGTGTGTGTGTGTGTGTGTGTGTGCGGGCGAGATACGTCACGTCGAAGTAAAGCTAGTGAAGCAGTTTTAGTGGTGTCGAGTGGTTGTACCGTTAAGGGACACTGGGAGTGAAATTTTGGTGAAAATTCTCAAAAAGTCGAAAATTGTTTTTTTACCTTAAAATGTTCCTGGAGCATCGGTGCATTTGGATCAGCTAACATTTTTCATATCCCCCACTCCATGTGGTCATTACGGCCCAGTGCTCTTCCCTTAACGTACACAGTATGCTCCTATATAAAAGCCTGTTTTTCTCAAAACTACATTTCTGCACATTCCAAAAGAAGGTCGCGCCTGAGTTTTGCTTCAAATTCAATGAAAACTTCCAAAAGTATTCATAAATAGCAGCTAAACAAAACTATGCTTCAATATTGATGTTATCATTAACATGAATTCCAAAAACTTTTTTTTTTGTATGAAAAAAATCAATAATTTTTAAGATTAAATTTTCTTTGTTATTAAAAAAAAATATGTACAGCATAACCAGCAACCGTATTTGAAATATCTCTTCATACAATTGTTACCCATGTTTTAGAGCACCAGTTCTGCCAATATAAATGAATTTTGAAAAGTCAATAGACGCGAGCTCTATTTTGAAAATGTGCCTATTAAATTCATAAAATAATTTATATATCCTAAACGAATTATCCAATTTTAATTAAATTTGATGTACCTGCCATTCTCATATAAATACAAACACAGTAAAAATTTCAGAAAAATCTATCAAGGAATGTGGAACTTTCAAATTTCACTCCCAGTGTCCCTTAAAGCCAGCTGTTTAGAGACAGAGACAGAGTCAAGGATACGAGAAGGAAACAACTTTGAGTTGTAAAATCGCGAAGAACTGTGGACTGTGTTAACTTCAATAAAAGACAACTGTGTATTTGTGCAAAAATGTTGGAGGAGAATAAAGTGACAGAAAAAATAACTGGACTGATTTTGGCCTTTTATCACAATATAATGAACTGCCTTCTGTGAAGGTTTCAACTTTCGATCAGTCAACGCTGGCATTTGAATAATTTCATTTGAGTTGCCTAGAACTGAAAATATATAAAATAAAGAAAAACAACATTTTTATATTTTGAAAGTGTAATCCCTAATTGGAATCGCTGCTGGAGGACGTCTGGAAAGGTGAAATTATAAAAAATAAGTCTAATTAGAGAAATCGTGGATAAAATACGAGATTACGTTGAAAACAAGAACCACATATTATGTAGATGACAACACCGCAAGAGAACAACACCTGTAACTTTGGGGAAGTGAATACCAGCCTTCAGGTATACTGTCACATGGGGGAGGTCGTGCAGAACCAGCACCTCCTCCGGCTAAACGGCGATACATACCTACCTACCTGTTGTCAATAGCATGTCTCACAATCCATCATATGTTTATAGGGAAAGAGGCCTCTTCTGCTTAAACAGAATGCTTTACCTGAATTATGTTGTTGTTAGTTAATGCTGGATTTCTGACACTGAAGTCATTAATCCTCTTGCTCTCCAATATTTTTCACTGATGGATGGGGCACTAGAAGTGGCCGGGCATATTTGAAGGTGGTCTCGATCCATTTCCTCTTGCAGATCACATAGAGCACAGAGTGGTGAAGAATATATCCCAATTCTGTGCAAATGTTTTGCCAGACAATCATGTCCTGTAATCAACCTGAAGGTTGCAACTGCTGTTTTTCTAGGATACTCAGGAATTACTGTTTGAATGTTTGGTAGTTCCCATCTTTTATTTTTTGATTTTTCATAGTAATATTTTGCAATAATTTTTTTGAATTCAGAGTTGACTAATCTTTTAGCTGCATAAAATGGCAGATTAACTATAGATTTCTGCACATTGCCGGTATCCTTTTTTGCAAGAAAATCAGCTTTCTCATTACCACTCAGTCCACAGTGAGCTGGTATCCATTCGAAGACTATGTGTTTTTGAAGTGCTGTGAGATGGGTAAGGATTTTCCAACATTCTATAATTGTTTGGTTTTTTGGTGACAACTTGGAAGTAATTGCTATAATTGCTGCCCTGAATTATGTAGATGAAATATCTTTGAATGTAGCATTTTAAATGAAATAAAGAACATTCTTATCGAAGCTAAGTGAAGCTTTGTGGTAAATCTGACAGAACTTAACAATCTAACATTCATTGTAAGATCAAAAAATCTGATGTGTTGCAATTATCTTACTGATAATTTTCAATTATAGATGCAATGGGAGTACAATAGGCTTTAAGCGATAGTCAAATGTTGTCAGAGTGGTCGCTGTATGATAACTTTAAAACTCCATTCTCTTTGCATGGCCAAGAGAAAAAATGAATAACGATCTCCCATTTCAGGTCTATAAGTATTGCAAAATTATGGCAAATAAGGAATATCTCCGAAAAGGTTCACTCACACACACAAACACACAAACACACACAAACACACAAACACACACAAACACACAAACACACACACAAACACAAACACACACAAACACACATAAACACAAACACACAAACACACACACAAACACACACAAACACAAACACACACACAAACACACAAACACACACAAACACACACAAACACACACACTCACACACACACTTACACACACACACACACGCACACACACAAATCATTTGACATAATTTGTGTACTTTGACGAGATCTACAATTTTTGTACAGAAAGATTTGGTCAATCTCTTATGGTATATCAGTTATGCAAAAGTCATCAAGGCCAAACAGGAATACATAGGCTATAGCCAGAAAATTCAAAATAAACATTTCATTTGCCATAAAGATATCTTAAATATGCCGTATCTTAATCAACGTCCCTAGAGCCATTTTTGAGAAAATCAAAATTTCCGTAAAGTTTTCCATGTCGCATCCTTGAAAGATATTAAATTTAAATACCAACATTGGTTTCAACCGACTATTCGTTTTTGAGTATGCTGTCCACAGACACTCACAACACACACACACACACACACACACACACACACACACACACACACACACACACACACACACACACACACACACACACACACACGAACCTATTTCTAAAAATCTGATGTGTTGCACTCACATGACTTTCTCAACTCTTGTACTAACCATTCTAACAAACTCTTATTCCTATATCTCCATGTTAGTTAAGGTAAACATTTGTACAAATTATCTTATTGCTTATTTCCTTGTAGGTGCAAGGGGGATATTAGAATACAGCAGGTCTTTTGCGACAGCCAAATCTTTTTAAGCTTTTAGATTCCGTTCTCTTTGCACGTTTAACATATAAAAAAATGAACAACGTTGTTCCATTTCGCTAAAGTTCTAAGCTTTCCGAAACTCACACACATAACAAGGAATATCTCCGAAATGGTTCACCCTACAAGAAAATTTATTGGGACGTAAATTGTGTATTTTATCAAGATCTACATTTTTGTATAGTATGATTTGGTCTATCTCTAACGCTTTACGAGTTATGCAAATGTCGTCCAGAGTAAATACGACTCCAGGGGCTATAGCCAGAAAATTCAAGATATACATTTCATTTGTCATAAAAATATCTCAAACATATGGCATTTTAATCAAAATCGTTAGACCCATTTTCAAGAAAATCAAAATTTTGGAAAAATTTTCCATGTAAAGGGTAGTTTAGGGTGGGGCTATTTTCTTCAAAATCTTCGTGTCACATCCTTGAACGACATTAAACTTAAATATCAACTTTGGTTTTTAACCTAATTTTCGTTTTTGAGTTATGTCCACAGACTGACAGTCTGACAGACTGACAGACTCACAGACTGACAGACTGACAGACTGACAGACTGACACACAGACACACACAGACCTTTTTCTAAAAATGCTTTTTTTATTCAGGGGGCCTCAAAACATATATTTCCGGTGGAATCTCGACATCGAATTTTTGGGTGGAATACAATACTTCCCCTACTTACCAGTGGAGAAAGTAAAAATATCTCCTTTTGGCTTCAGTGAGCCTGAAAGCATACAGAGGGCACAGCTTATTGGGATACCCCAAAAAACAACTGTGACATTTTTCCCCCATTATGGCGCGATCTGGTTATATTTGGTGATATTCCATCTGTTAGGGTGCATTAGTTCTGCCAACTGTTCATAAAATATAACCACGGTAAAGCTACGGCCATAGTTGGTGTTATTGCATCTGTTATGTTGCCATAGAAGCACTTTTTTGAACCTGTTGTAGAGAAGCCAACCGATAGATTTTTAAACAAGATTCTGTTTAGAGGCCATATTACTTAATTAACTTATTTATTTGTCTGTCTGCCTGTGTATCATGTGTCTATCTATCCATCTATCTGTTTATCTATTTGTTTATTTATTTATCTATCTGTGAACGCCATTGTATTGCTCGTGCTTGTGTGATTTTGTCTTGAATTGTTTTAGAGCAGTATATGCAGTTATAGTCACTGTTGTTATTTTTGTGTTCGCAAATATATATATATATATATATATATATATATATATATATATATATATATATATATATATATATAGCCAGACAGTTATATATATAATCCAAAAGTGTTATTGCAGAACAAGGTTTGCCGAAAGTGTGTAGCTTCATGTGTTATTTGGTAACAAGTGAGAGGGTTCGAGGACATGTGAGAGGGTCCGAGGCCAAGTGAGACCGTCTGAGTTGCCCTCAGGGTGTTCGAGGCAAAGTGAGAGTGTTCGAGGACAACTCAGAGCGCTCGGGGGCAATTCAAAGCACTCGCAGGCCACATAGAGGGCTCGCGGGCCAATAAGAGCGCTCGTGGGCCAATAAGAGCACTCGCGGGCCACTGAGAGTCCCCGTGGGCAATTCTAAGCTCTCGGTGGCAAGTCAGAGTGATTGAGGGCATGTGAGAGGGTCCAAGGCCAAGTGAGAGGGTTCGAGGCCAAGTGAGAGGGTTTGAGGCCAATTTAGAGGGTACAAGGCGAAGTGAGAGGTTTCAGGGCCGAGTGAGCGGGTAGAGGCCAACTGAGGGTGTTCTGTGGCAAGGGAGGGGGTAGATGCCACGTGAGAGGGTTCCAGGCCGAGTGAGAGTGTTCGAGGCAAAGTGAGAATGTTGTGGGCCAAGTGAGAGGGTAGAAGCCAAGTGAGAGGGTTGTAAGCCAAGTGAGAGGGTTGTAGGCCAAATGAGAGGGTTCCGGGCCAAGTGAGAGGGTAAAAGTCAAGTGAGAGGGTCCAACTCCAAGTGAGAGGGTTCGGGGCCAACTGCGAGGGTTTGAGGCCAAGTGAGAGTGTTGGAGGCCAAGTGATAGTGTTCGAGGGCAACTCAGAGCGCTCGGGGGCAATTCAGAGCACTCGCAGGCCACATAGAGGGCTCACGGACCATTACGAGCGCTCGCGGGCCAATAAGAGCGCTCGCGGACCACTGAGAGAGCACGTGGGCAACTCTAAGCTCTCGGTGGCAAGTCAGAGTGATTGAGGGCATGTCAGAGGGTCCAAGGCCAAGTGAGAGGGTTCGAGGCCAATTTAGAGGGTACAAGGCCAAGTGAGAGTTTTGGAGGCTAAGTTAGAGGGTTCTGGACCAAGTGAGAGTCTAGAAGCCAAGTGAGAGGGTTCGAGGAATATTGACGGCGTTCAATGCCAAGAGAGACGGTTCAAGGCCAAGAGAGAGCGTTCGGGGATAAGTGAGAGGGTTCAACGCCATGTGAGAGGGTTCGAGACCAAGTGAGAGTGTTCGAGGCCAAGTGAGAGGGTTTCGAGGCCAAGTGACGGGGTTCAGGACTAAGTGAAAGGGTAAAGGCAAAGTGAGAGTGTTCAGGGCCAAGTGAGAGGGTAGAGGCCAACTGAGAGTGTTCTGTGGCAAGGGAGAGGGTAGAGGCAAGTGAGAGAGATCGACGCCACGTGAGAGGGTTCGATGCCAAGTGAGAGTGTTCGAGGCCAAGTGAGAATGTTGTGAGCCCAGTGAGAGGGTTATAGGCCAAATGAGAGAGTTCCGGGCCAAGTGAGAGGGTAAAGGTCAAGCGAGTGGGTCCAACTCCAAGTGAGATGGTTCGGGGCCAAGTGAGAGGCTTTGAGGACATGTGAGAGGTTCGAGGGCTAGTGCGAGTGTTTGAGGCCAAGTAAGAGTGTTCGAGGCCAAGCGAGAGTGTTCGAGGCCAAGTGATAGTGTTCGAGGGCAACTCATAGCGTTCGGGGGCAATTCAGAGCATTCCCGGGCCACATAGAGGGCTCGCGGGCCATTAAGAGAGCTTGTGGGCCAATAAGAGCGCTCGCGGGAAACTGATAGTGCCCGTGGGCATGTGATTGAGGGCATGTGAGGGAGTCCAAGGCCAAGTGAGAGGGTACGAGGACAAGTGAGAGGGTTTGAGGCCAATTTGGAGGGTACAAGGCCAAGTGAGAGGGTTCAGTGCCGAGTGAGAAGGTAGAGGCCAACTGAGAGTGTTCTGGGCCAAGGGAGACGGTAGAGGCCAAGTGAGAGAATTGGACGCCACGTTAGAGGGTTCGAGGCCAAGTGAGAGTGTTCGAAGCCAAGTGAGAATGTTGTGGGCCAAGTGAGAGGGTATAAGCCAAGTGAGAGTGCTGTAGGCCGAATGAGAGGGTTCCGGGCCAAGTGAGAGGGTAAAAGCCAAGTGAGAGTGTCCAACTCCAAGTGAGAGGGTTCTCGGTCAAGTGAGAGGGTTTGAGGACATGTGAGAGGGTTCGAGGGCTAGTGCGAGGGTTTGAGGCCCAGTGAGAGTGTTCGAGGCCAAGTGATAGTGTTCGAGGGCAACTCAGAGGGCTCGGGGGCAAATCAGCGCACTCGCGGGCCACATAGAGCGCTCGCGGGCCATTAAGAGCGCTCGTGGGCGACAAGAGCGCCCGTGGCCCGCTGAGAGTGCTCGTGGGCAACTCTAAGCTCTCGGTGTCAAGTAAGAGAGATTGAGGGCATGTGAGAGGGTTCAAGGCCAAAAGAGAGGGTTCGAGGCCAAGTGAGAGTGTAGAGGCAAACTGAGAGTGTTCTGGGCCAAGGGAGACAGTAGAGGCCAAGTGAGAGGGTTCGACGCCATGTGAGAGGGTTCGAGGCCAAGTGAGCGGGTTCGAGGCCAAGTGAGAGGGTTCTAGGGATATTGGGAGCGTTCAAGGCCAAGTGAGAGGGTTCGTGGCCAAGATAGAGTGTTCGAGACCAAGTGAGAGGCTTCGAGGCCAAGTAAGAGGGTTCAGGGCCAAGTGAGAGGGGAAAGGCCAAGTGAGAGGGTTCAAATTCAAGTGAGATGATTTGGGCCAAGTGAGAGGGTTCGGGGCCATGTGAGAGGGTTCAAGGCCAAGTGGGAGTGTTCGAGGCCAAGTGAGTGTGTTCGACGCCAAGCGAGAGGGTGCTGGGCCAGGTGAGAGGGTTCAAGGCCAAAAGAGAGAGTTCGGGGCCAAGTGAGAGGGTTCGAGGGCATGTGAGGGGTTTCGCGGCCAAGTGAGAGTGTTCGAGGCCAAGTGAGAGTGTTCTAGGCTAAGTGAGAATGTTGTGGGCCAAGTGAGAGGGTGGAAGCCAAGTGAGAGGGTTCGAGGCCAAATGAGAGAGTTCGAGGCCAAATGAGAGGGTTTTAGGTCAGTTGAGAGTGTTCAACTCCAAGTGAGGGTGTTCGAGGCCAAGAGAGAGTGTTCTGGACCAAGTGAGAGGTTTCGAGGCCAAGTGATAGGTTTTGACGCAAAGTGAGAAGCTAGAGGCCAGCTGAGAGTGTTCTGCGCCAAAGGAGAGGGTAGTCTAAGTGAGAGTGTCGTCACCATGTGAGAGCGTTCGAGGCAAAGTGAGAGGGTTCGAGTCTAAGTGAGAGGGTTCTGGGCCAAGTGAGAGGGTTCAAGGCCAAGTGAGAGGGTTCAAGGCCATGTGAGAAGGTTCGAGGAATATTGAGAGCGTTCAAGGCCAAGAGAGAGGGTTCGGTAACAAGTGAGAGGTTTCGAGGGAGTATAAGGGGTTTCTAGGTCAAGTGAGATTGTTCGATTCCAAGTGAGAGGATTTCGAGGCCAAGTGAGGGGGTTCAGGGCCAAGTGAGAGGGTAAAGGCCAAGTTAGAGTGTTCTGGACCAAGGGAGATGGTAGAATCCAAGTAAGAGGAGTCGACGCCAAGTGAGAGGGTTCGAGGCAAAGCGAGAGGGTGCTGGGCCAAGTGAGAGTGTTCTGGGCCAAGTGAGAGGGTAGAAGCAAAGTGAGAGAGTTCGAAGCCAAGCGAGAGGGTTCGAGGAATATTGAGAGCGTTCAAGGCCAAGTGAGAGGGTTCAAAGCCCAGAGAGACGGTTCGGGGGCAAATGAGAGGGTTCGAGGTAATGTGAGAGGTTTCGCGGCCAACTGAGAGGGTTCGAGGCCTACTGAGAGAGCTCGCTGGCAATTCAGAGCACTCGCGGGCCACTAAGAGAGGGCTCTCGGTGGCAAGTCAGAGTGATTGAGGGCATGTGGCAGGGTTCAAGGCCAAGTGAGAGTTTTCGAGGCCATGTGAGAGGGTTTGAAGCCAATTGAGAGGGTACAAGTCCAAGTGAGAGGGTTCGAGGCCAAGTGAGAGGGTTTGAGGCCAATTGAGAGGGTAGAAGGCAAGTAGGAGGGTTCAGGGCCAAGTGAGAGGGGCCAAATGAGAGGGTTGTAGGCCAAATAAGAAGGTTCTGGGCCAAGTGAGAGGGTAAAGGTCAAGTGAGAGGGTCCAACTCCACGTGAGATTTTCGGGGCCAAGTGAGAGGGTTTGACGACATGTGAGAGGGTTCGAGGGCTAGTGCGAGGGTTTGAGGCCAAGTGAGAGTGTTCGAGGACAAGTGATAGTGTTCGAGGGCAACTCTGAGCGCTCAGGGGCAATTCAGAGCACTCGCGGGCCACATAGAGGCCTTGCGGGCCATTAAGAGCGCTCGAGGGCCAATAAGAGCACTCGCGGGCTACTGAGGGTGCCCGTGGGCAACTCTAAGCTCTCTGTGCCAAGTCGAGTGATTGAGGGCATGTGAGAGGGTCCAAGGCCAAGTGAGAGGGTTTGAGGCCAATTTGGAGAGTACATGGCCGAGTGCGAGGGTAGAGGCCAACTGAGAGTGTTCTGTGGCAAGGGAGAGGGTAGAGGCCAAGTGAGAGGGTTCAGTGCCGAGTGAGAAGGTAGAGGCCAACTGAGAGTGTTCTGTAGCAAGGGAGAGGGTAGAGGCCAAGTGAGAGAATTGGACGCTTCGTTAGAGGGTTCACGGCCAAGTGAGAGTGTTCGAAGCCAAGTAAGAATGTTGTGGGCCAACTGAGAGGGTAGAAGCCAAGTGAGAGGGCTGTAGGCCAAATGAGAGGGTTCCGGGCCAAGTGACAGGGTAAAAGCCAAGTGAGAGGGTCCAACTCCAAGTGAGAGGGTTCTCGGGCAAGTAAGAGGGTTTGAAGAAATGTGAGAGGGTTCGAGGGCTAGTGCGAGGGTTTGAGGCCAAGTGAGAGTGTTCGAGGACAAGTGATAGTGTTCGAGGGCAACTCAGAGTCCTCGGTGGCAATTCAGAGCACTCGCGGGCCACATAGAGGGCTCACGGGCCATTACGAGCGCTCGTGGGCCAATAAGAGCGCTCACGGGCCACTGAGAGAGCACGTGGACGACTCTAAGCTCTCGGTGGCAAGTCAGAGTTATTGAAGGCATGTGAGAGGGTCCAAGGCCAAGTGAGAGGGTTCGAGGCCTAGTGAGAGGGTTTGAGGCCAATTTAGAGGGTACAAGGCGAAGTGAGAGGGTTCAGGGCCGAGTGAGAGGGTAGAGGCCAACTGAGGGTGTTCTTTGGCAAAGGAGGGGGTAGAAGCCAAGTGAGAGGGTTTCAGGCCGAGTGAGATTGTTCGAGGCAAAGTGAGAATGTTGTGGGCCAAGTGAGTGGGTAGAAGCCAAGTGAGAGGGTTGTAGGCCAAATGAGAGGGTTCCGGGCCAAGTGAGAGGGCAAAGTCAAGTGAGAGGGTCCAATTCCAAGTGAGAGGGTTCGGGGCCTCGTGAGAGGGTTTGAGGACATGTGAGACGGTTCGAGGGATAGTGCGAGGGTTTGAGGCCAAGTGAGAGTGTTCGAGACCAAGTGATGGTGTTCGAGGGAAACTCAGAGCGCTCCGGGGCAATTCAGAGCACTCGCGGGCCACATAGAGCGCTCGCGGGCCATTAAGAGCGCTCATGGGCGACAAGAGCGCCCGTGGCCCACTGAGAGTGCCTGTGGGCAACTCTAAGCTCTCGGTGGTAAGTCAGAGGGATTGAGGGCATGTGAGAGGGTCCAAGGCCAAGTGAGAGGGTTCGAGGCCAAGTGAGAGGGTTTGAGGCCAATTTAGAGGGTACAAGGCGAAGTGAGAGGGATCAGGGCCGAGTGAGAGTTTTGGAGGCTAAGTTAAAGGATTCTGGACCAAGTGAGAGTCTAGAAGCCAAGTGAGAGGGTTCGAGGAATATTGACAGCGTTCAAGGCCAAGAGAGACGGTTCAAGGCCAAGAGAGAGCGTTCGGGGCAAGTGAGAGGGTTCAAGGCCATGTGGGAGGGTTCGAGACCAAGTGAGAGTGTTCGAGGCCAAGTGACAGGGTTTCGAGGCCAAGTGAGGGGGTTCAGGACTAAGTGAAAGGGTAAAGGCCAAGTGAGAGTGTTCTGAAGCAAGGGAGAGGGTAGAGTCCAACTGAGAGGATTCGACGCCATGTGAGAGGGTGCGGGGCGAAGTGAGAGGGTTCGAGGGCAAGCGAGAGGGTTCTGGGCCAGGTGAGAGGGTAGAACCCAAGTGAGAGCGTTCGATGCCAAGTGAGAAGGTTTTGGGCCAAGTGAGAGGGTTCGAGGCCAAGCGAGAGGGTTCGAGGAATATTGAGAGCGTTCAAGGCCATGTGAGAGAGTTCAGGGCCAAGTGAGAGGGTAGAGGCAAACTGAGAGTGTTCTGGGCCAAGGGAGACGGTAGAGGCCAAGTGAGAGGGTTCGACGCCATGTGCGAGGGTTCGAGGCCAAGTGAGAGGGTTCGAGACCAAGTGAGAGGGTTCGAGGGATATTGGGAGCGTTCAAGGTCAAGTGAGAGGGTTCGTGGCCAAGATAGAGTGTTCGAGGCCAAGTAAGAGGGTTCAGGGCCAAGTGAGAGGGGAAAGGCCAAGTGAGAGGGTTCAAGTTCAAGTCAGATGATTTGGGCCAAGTGAGAGGGTTCGGGGCCATGTGAGAGGGTTCAAGGCCAAGTGAGAGTGTTCGAGGCCAAGTGAGTGTGTTCGAGGCCAAGCGAGAGGGTTCTGGGCCAGGTGAGAGGGTTCAAGGCCAAAAGAGAGGGTTCGGGGCCAAGTGAGAGTGTAGAGGCAAACTGAGAGTGTTCTGGGCCAAGGGAGACGGTAGAGGCCAAGTGAGAGGGTTCGACACCATGTGAGAGGGTTCGAGGCTGGTGAGCGGGATCGAGGCCAAGTGAGAGGGTTCAACTTCAAGTGAGATGATTTGAGCCAAGAGAGAGGGTTCGGGGCCATGTGAGAGGGTTCAAGGCCAAGTAAGAGTGTTCGAGGCCAAGTGAGTGTGTTCGAGGCCAAGTGAGTGTGTTCGAGGCCAAGCGAGAGGGTGCTGGGCCAAGTGAGGGGGTTCGAGGGCATATGATGGGGTTCACGGCCAAGTGAGAGTGTTCGAAGCTAAGTGAGAATGTTGTGGGCCAAGTGAGAGGGTGGACGGCAAGTGAGAGGGTTCGATGCCAAGTGGGAGTGTTCGAAGCCAAGTGAGAGGGTTTTATGTCAGTTGAGAGTGCTCAAGTCCAAGTGAGGGTGTTCGAGGCCAAGAGAGAGGGTTCTGGACCAAGTGAGAGGGTAGAAGCCAAGTGAGAGGATTCAAGGCCAAGTGAGAGGGTTTGAGGCCAAGTGAGAAGCTAGAGGCCAACTGAGAGTGTTCTGCGCCAAAGGAGAGGGTATGTCTAAGTGAGAGTGTCGTTACCATGTGAGAGGGTTCGAGGCCAAGTGAGAGGGTTCGAGTGTAAGTGAGAGGGTTCGAGTGTAAGTGAGAGGGTTCTGGGCCAAGTGAGAGGCTAGAAGCCAAGTGACAAGGTTCAAGGTCAAGTGAGAGGGTTCAAGGCCATGTGAGAGGTTTCGAGGAATATTGAGAGCATTCAAGGCCAAGTGAGAGGGTTCAAGGCAAAGAGAGAGGGTTCGGTAACAAGTGAGAGGGTTCGAGGGAGTATAAGAGGTTTCTAGGCCAAGTGATATTGTTGGAGTCCAAGTGAGAGGGTTTCGAGGCCAAGTGAGGGGGTTCAAGGCCAAGTTAGAGTTTTCTGGACAAAGGGAGATAGTAGAATCCAAGTAAGAGGATTCGACGCCATGTGAGAGGGTTCGAGATGAAGTGAGAGGGTTCGAGGCCAAGCGAGAGGGTTCTGCGCCAAGTGAGAGTGTTCTGGGCCAAGTGAGAGGGTAGAAGAAGAGTGTGCGAGTTCGAGGCCAAGCGAGAGGTTTCGAGGAATATTGAGAGCGTTCAAGGCCAGGTGAGAGGGTTCAAGGCCCAGAGAGAGGGTTCGGGGCCAAATGAGAGGGTTCGAGGAATGTGAGAGGGTTCGCGGCCAAGTGAGAGGGTTCGAGGCCAACTGAGAGAGCTCGCTGGCAATTCAGAGAACTCGCGGGCCAATAAGAGAGGGCTCTCGGTGGCAAGTCAGAGTGATTGAGGGCATGTGAGAGGGTCCAAGGCCAAGTGAGAGTTTTCGAGGCCATGTGAGACGGTTCGAAGCGAATTGAGAGGGTACCAGGCCAAGTGAGAGGGTTCGAGGACAAGTGAGAGGGTTTGAGGCCAATTGAGAGCGTAGAAGGCAAGTGAGAGGGTAGATGCATACTGAGAGTGTACTGTGGCAAGGAAGAGGGTAGAGGCAGTGTGAGAGAGTTCGACGCCACGTGAGAGGGTTCGAAGCCAAGTGAGAGTGTTCGAGGTCAAGTGATAGTGTTCGAGGGCAACTCAGAGCGCTCGGGGGCAATTCAGAGCACTCCCGGGCCACATAGAGAACTTCCGGGCCATTTTGAGCGCTCGAGGGCCAATAAGAGCACTCGCGGGCCACTGTGAGTGCCCGTGGGCAAATCTAAGCTATCGGTGGCAAGTCAGAGTGATTGAGGTCCTGTGAGAGGGTCCAAGGCCAAGTGAGAGGGTTTGAGGAAAATATAAAGGGTACAAAGCCAAGTGAGAGGGTTCATGGCCAAGTGCGAGGGTAGAGGCCAACTGAGAGTGTTCTGTGGCAAGGGAGAGGGTAGAGGCCAAGTGAGACGGTTCGACGCCACGTGAGAGCGTTCGAGGCCAAGTGAGTGTTCGAGGCCAAGTGAGAATGTTGTGGGCCAAGTGAGAGGGTAGAAGCCAAGTGAGAGGGTTGTAGGCCGAATGAGAGCGTTCCGGACCAAGTCAGAGGGTAAAAGTCAAGTGAGAGGGTCCAACTCCAAGTGAGAGGGTTCGGGGCAAGTGAGATGGTTTGAGGACATGTGAGAGGGTTCGAGGGCTAGTGCGAGGGTTTGAGGCCAAGTGAGAGTGTTGGAGGCCAAGTGATAGTGTTCTAGGGAAACTCAGAGCGCTCGTGAGAGGGTTTGAGGCCAAGTGAGAGTGTTCGAGGCCAAGTGAGAATGTTGTGGGCCAAGAGAGAGGGTAGAAGCCAAGTGAGAGGGCTGTAGGCCGAATGAGAGGGTTCCGGGCCAAGTGAGAGGGTAAAAGCCAAGTGAGAGGGTCCAACTCCAAGTGAGAGGGTTCTCGGTCAAGTAAGAGGGTTTGAGGACATGTGAGAGGGTTCGAGGGCTAGTGCGAGGGTTTGAGGCCAAGTGAGAGTGTTGGAGGCCAAGTGAGAGTGTTCGAGGGCAACTCAGAGCGCTCGCGGGCAATTCAGAGCACTCGCAGGCCACGTGGAGGGCTCACCGGCCATTAAGAACGCTCGTGGGTGATAAGAGCGCCCGCGGGCCACTGCGGTTGCCCGTCAGCTCTCGGTGGCAAGTCAGAGTGATTGAGGGCATGTTAGAGGGTCCAAGGCCAAGTGAGAGGGTTCGAGGCCAAGTGAGAGGGTTTGAGGCCAATTTAGAGGGTACAAGGCGAAGTGAGGGGGTTCAGGGCCGAGTGAGAAGGTAGAGGCCAACTGAGGGTGTTGTGTAGCAAGGGAGAGGGTAGAGGCCAAGTGAGAGAATTCGACGCCACGTGAGAGGGTTCGAGGCCAAGTGAGGGTGTTCAGGACTAAGTGAAAGGGTAAAGGCCAAGTGAGAGTGTTCTGAAGCAAGGGAGAGGGTAGAGTCCAACTGAGAGGATTCGACGCCATGTGAGAGGGTGCGGGGCGAAGTGAGAGGGTTCGAGGGCAAGTGAGAGGGTTCTGGGCCAGGTGAGAGGGTAGAACCCAAGTGAGAGCGTTCGATGCCAAGTGAGAAGGTTTTGGGCCAAGTGAGAGGGTTCGAGGCCAAGCGAGAGGGTTCGAGGAATATTGAGAGCGTTCAAGGCCATGTGAGAGAGTTCAGGGCCAAGTGAGAGGGTAGAGGCAAACTGAGAGTGTTCTGGGCCAAGGGAGACGGTAGAGGCCAAGTGAGAGGGTTCGACGCCATGTGCGAGGGTTCGAGGCCAAGTGAGAGGGTTCGAGACCAAGTGAGAGGGTTCGAGGGATATTGGGAGCGTTCAAGGTCAAGTGAGAGGGTTCGTGGCCAAGATAGAGTGTTCGAGGCCAAGTGAGAGGGTTCGAGGCCAAGTAAGAGGGTTCAGGGCCAAGTGAGAGGGGAAAGGCCAAGTGAGAGGGTTCAAGTTCAAGTCAGATGATTTGGGCCAAGTGAGAGGGTTCGGGGCCATGTGAGAGGGTTCAAGGCCAAGTGAGAGTGTTCGAGGCCAAGTGAGTGTGTTCGAGGCCAAGCGAGAGGGTTCTGGGCCAGGTGAGAGGGTTCAAGGCCAAAAGAGAGGATGCGGGGCCAAGTGAGAGTGTAGAGGCAAACTGAGAGTGTTCTGGGCCAAGGGAGACGGTAGAGGCCAAGTGAGAGGGTTCGACACCATGTGAGAGGGTTCGAGGCTGGTGAGCGGGTTCGAGGCCAAGTGAGAGGGTTCAACTTCAAGTGAGATGATTTGAGCCAAGAGAGAGGGTTCGGGGCCATGTGAGAGGGTTCAAGGCCAAGTAAGAGTGTTCGAGGCCAAGTGAGTGTGTTCGAGGCCAAGTGAGTGTGTTCGAGGCCAAGCGAGAGGGTGCTGGGCCAAGTGAGGGGGTTCGAGGGCATATGATGGGGTTCACGGCCAAGTGAGAGTGTTCGAAGCTAAGTGAGAATGTTGTGGGCCAAGTGAGAGGGTGGACGGCAAGTGAGAGGGTTCGATGCCAAGTGGGAGTGTTCGAGGCCAAGTGAGAGGGTTTTAAGTCAGTTGAGAGTGCTCAAGTCCAAGTGAGGGTGTTCGAGGCCAAGAGAGAGGGTTCTGGACCAAGTGAGAGGGTAGAAGCCAAGTGAGAGGATTCAAGGCCAAGTGAGAGGGTTTGAGGCCAAGTGAGAAGCTAGAGGCCAACTGAGAGTGTTCTGCGCCAAAGGAGAGGGTATGTCTAAGTGAGAGTGTCGTTACCATGTGAGAGGGTTCGAGGCCAAGTGAGAGGGTTCGAGTGTAAGTGAGAGGGTTCTGGGCCAAGTGAGAGGCTAGAAGCCAAGTGACAAGGTTCAAGGTCAAGTGAGAGGGTTCAAGGCCATGTGAGAGGTTTCGAGGAATATTGAGAGCATTCAAGGCCAAGTGAGAGGGTTCAAGGCAAAGAGAGAGGGTTCGGTAACAAGTGAGAGGGTTCGAGGGAGTATAAGAGGTTTCTAGGCCAAGTGAGATTGTTGGAGTCCAAGTGAGAGGGTTTCGAGGCCAAGTGAGGGGGTTCAAGGCCAAGTTAGAGTTTTCTGGACAAAGGGAGATAGTAGAATCCAAGTAAGAGGATTCGACGCCATGTGAGAGGGTTCGAGATGAAGTGAGAGGGTTCGAGGCCAAGCGAGAGGGTTCTGGGCCAAGTGAGAGTGTTCTGGGCCAAGTGAGAGGGTAGAAGAAGAGTGTGCGAGTTCGAGGCCAAGCGAGAGGTTTCGAGGAATATTGAGGGCGTTCAAGGCCAGGTGAGAGGGTTCAAGGCCCAGAGAGAGGGTTCGGGGCCAAATGAGAGGGTTCGAGGAATGTGAGAGGGTTCGCGGCCAAGTGAGAGGGTTCGAGGCCAACTGAGAGAGCTCGCTGGCAATTCAGAGAACTCGCGGGCCAATAAGAGAGGGCTCTCGGTGGCAAGTCAGAGTGATTGAGGGCATGTGAGAGGGTCCAAGGCCAAGTGAGAGTTTTCGAGGCCATGTGAGACGGTTCGAAGCGAATTGAGAGGGTACAAGGCCAAGTGAGAGGGTTCGAGGACAAGTGAGAGGGTTTGAGGCCAATTGAGAGCGTAGAAGGCAAGTGAGAGGGTAGATGCATACTGAGAGTGTACTGTGGCAAGGAAGAGGGTAGAGGCAGTGTGAGAGAGTTCGACGCCACGTGAGAGGGTTCGAAGCCAAGTGAGAGTGTTCGAGGTCAAGTGATAGTGTTCGAGGGCAACTCAGAGCGCTCGGGGGCAATTCAGAGCACTCCCGGGCCACATAGAGAACTTCCGGGCCATTATGAGTGCTCGAGGGCCAATAAGAGCACTCGCGGGCCACTGTGAGTGCCCGTGGGCAAATCTAAGCTATCGGTGGCAAGTCAGAGTGATTGAGGGCCTGTGAGAGGGTCCAAGGCCAAGTGAGAGGGTTTGAGGAAAATATAGAGGGTACAAAGCCAAGTGAGAGGGTTCATGGCCAAGTGCGAGGGTAGAGGCCAACTGAGAGTGTTCTGTGGCAAGGGAGAGGGTAGAGGCCAAGTGAGACGGTTCGACGCCACGTGAGAGCGTTCGAGGCCAAGTGAGTGTTCGAGGCCAAGTGAGAATGTTGTGGGCCAAGTGAGAGGGTAGAAGCCAAGTGAGAGGGTTGTAGGCCGAATGAGAGCGTTCCGGGCCAAGTCAGAGGGTAAAAGTCAAGTGAGAGGGTCCAACTCCAAGTGAGAGGGTTCGGGTCAAGTGAGATGGTTTGAGGACATGTGAGAGGGTTCGAGGGCTAGTGCGAGGGTTTGAGGCCAAGTGGGAGTGTTGGAGGCCAAGTGATAGTGTTCTAGGGAAACTCAGAGCGCTCGTGAGAGGGTTTGAGGCCAAGTGAGGGTGTTCGAGTCCAAGTGAGAATGTTGTGGGCCAAGAGAGAGGGTAGAAGCCAAGTGAGAGGGCTGTAGGCCGAATGAGAGGGTTCCGGGCCAAGTGAGAGGGTAAAAGCCAAGTGAGAGGGTCCAACTCCAAGTGAGAGGGTTCTCGGTTAAGTGAGAGGGTTTGAGGACATGTGAGAGGGTTCGAGGGCTAGTGCGAGGGTTTGAGGCCAAGTGAGAGTGTTGGAGGCCACGTGAGAGTGTTCGAGGGCAACTCAGAGCGCTCGCGGGCAATTCAGAGCACTCGCAGGCCACGTGAAGGGCTCACCGGCCATTAAGAGCGCTCGTGGGTGATAAGAGCGCCCGCGGGCCACTGCGGGTGCCCGTCAGCTCTCGGTGGCAAGTCAGAGTGATTGAGGGCATGTTAGAGGGTCCAAGGCCAAGTGAGAGGGTTCGAGGCCAAGTGAGAGGGTTTGAGGCCAATTTAGAGGGTACAAGGCGAAGTGAGGGGGTTCAGGGCCGAGTGAGAAGGTAG
Organism: Tenodera sinensis; assembly: GCA_030765045.1. Classification (NCBI taxonomy): domain Eukaryota; kingdom Metazoa; phylum Arthropoda; class Insecta; order Mantodea; family Mantidae; genus Tenodera; species Tenodera sinensis. Next base: position 13,205,610 of record CM060962.1, on the reverse strand, counting down.
AGGCCAACTGAGGGTGTTGTGTAGCAAGGGAGAGGGTAGAGGCCAAGTGAGAGAATTCGACGCCACGTGAGAGGGTTCGAGGCCAAGTGAGGGTGTTCGAGGCCAAGTGAGAATGTTGTGGGCCAAGTGAGAGGGTAGAAGCCAAGTGAGAGGGCTGTAGGCGAATGAGAGGGTCCGGGCCAAGTGTGGGGGTGAAAGCCAAGTGAGAGGATCCATCTCCAAGTGAGAGGGTACTCGGCAGTGAGAGGGTTTGAGGACATGTCAGAGGGTTCGAGGGCTAGTGCGAGGGTTTGAGGCCAAGTCAGAGTGTTCGAGGCCAAGTGATAGTGTTCGAGGTTCAACTCAGAGCGCTCGGGGGCAATTCAGAGCGCTCCCGGGCCACATAGAGGGCTCGCGGGCCATTAAGAGAGCTTGTGGGCCAATAAGAGCGCTCGCGGGAAACTGATAGTGCCCGTGGGCATGTGATTGAGGGCATATGAGGGGGCCCAAGGCCAAGTGAGAGGGTACGAGGCCAAGTGAGAGGGTTTGAGACAAATTTCGAGGGTACAAGGCCAAGTGAGAGGGTTCAGTGCCGAGTGAGAAGGTAGAGGCCAACTGAGAGTGTTCTGGGCCAAGGGAGACGGTAGAGGCCAAGTGACAGAATTGGAGGCCACGTTAGAGGGTTCGAGGCCAAGTGAGAGTGTTCGAAGCCAAGTAAGAATGTTGTGGGCCAAGTGAGAGGGTATAAGGCAAGTGAGAGGGCTGTAGGCCGAATGAGAGGGTTCCGGGCCAAGTGAGAGGGTAAAAGCCAAGTGAGAGGGTCCAACTCCAAGTGAGAGGGTTCTCGGTCAAGTGAGAGGGTTTGAGGACATGTGAGAGGGTTCGAGGGCTAGTGCGAGGGATTGAGGACAAGTGAGAGTGTTCGAGGCCAAGTGATAGTGTTCGAGGGCAACTCAGAGCGCTCGGGGGCAATTCAGAGCACTCGTGGGCCACGCAGAGGGCTCACGGGCCATTACGAGCGCTCGTGGGCCAACTAGGGCGCTCACGGGCGTCTGAGAGAGCACGTGGGCGACTCTAAGCTCTCGGTGGCAAGTCAGAGTTATTGAAGGCATGTGAGAGGGTCCAAGGCCAAGTGAGAGGGTTCGAGGCCAATTTAGAGGGTACAAGGCCAACTGAGAGTGTTCTGTGGCAAGGTAGAGGGTATAGGCCAAGTGAGAGAGTTCGACGCCACGTGAGAGGGTTCGAGGCCAAGTGAGAGTGTTCAAGGCCAAGTGAAAATGTTGTGGGCCAAGTGAGAGGGTAGAAGCCAAATGAGAGGTTTGTGGGCCAAATGAGAGTGTTCCGAGCCAAGTGAGAGGGTAAAAGTCAAGTGAGAGATTCCAACTCCAAGTGAGAGGGATCGGGGCAAAGGGATAGGGTTTGAGGACATGTGAGAGGGTTCGAGGGCTAGTGCGAGGGTTTGAGGCCAAGTGAGAGGCTAGAAGCCAAGTGACAAGGTTCAAGGTCAAGTGAGAGGGTTCAAGGCCATGTGAGAGTTTTCGAGGAATATTGAGAGCATTCAAGGCCAAGTGAGAGGGTTCAAGGCAAAGAGAGAGGGTTCGGTAACAAGTGAGAGGGATCGAGGGAGTATAAGAGTTTTCTGGACCAAGGGAGATAGTAGAATCCAAGTAAGAGGATTCGACGCCATGTGAGAGGGTTCGAGATGAAGTGAGAGGGTTCGAGGCCAAGCGAGAGGGTTCTGGGCCAAGTGAGAGTGTTCTGGGCCAAGTGAGAGGGTAGAAGAAGAGTGTGCGAGTTCGAGACCAAGCGAGAGGTTTCGAGGAATATTGAGAGCGTTAAAGGCCAAGTGAGAGGGTTCAAGGCCCAGAGAGAGGGTTCGGGGCCAAATGAGAGGGTTCGAGGAATGTGAGAGGGTTCGCGGCCAAGTGAGAGGGTTCGAGGCCAACTGAGAGAGCTCGCTAGCAATTCAGAGCACGCGCGGGCCAATAAGAGAGGGCTCTCGGTGGCAAGTCAGAGTGATTGAGGGCATGTGAGAGGGTCCAAGGCCAAGTGAGAGTTTTCGAGGCCATGTGAGAGGGTTCGAAGCGAATTGAGAGGGTACAAGGCCAAGTGAGAAGGTTCGAGGACAAGTGAGAGGGTTTGAGGCCAATTGAGAGGGTAGAAGGCAAGTGAGAGGGTAGATGCATACTGAGAGTGTACTGTGGCAAGGAAGAGGGTAGAGGCAGTGTGAGAGAGTTCGACGCCACGTGAGAGGGTTCGAAGCCAAGTGAGAGTGTTCGAAGCCAAGTGAGAATGTTGTGGGCCAAGTGAGAGGGTTGTAGGTCAAATGAGCAAGTTCATGGCAAAGTGAGAGGGTAAAGGTCAAGTGAGGGGGTCCAACTCCAAGTGAGAGGGTTCGGGGCCAAGTGAGAGGGTTTGAGACATGTGAGACGGTTCGAGGTCTAGTGTGAGGGTTTGAGGCCAAGTGAGAGTGTTCGAGGTCAAGTGATAGTGTTCGAGGGCAACTCAGAGCGCTCGGGGGCAATTCAGAGCACTCCCGGGCCACATAGAGGACTTCCGGGCCATTATGAGCGCTCGAGGGCCAATAAGAGCACTCGCGGGCCACTGTGAGTGCCCGTGGGCAACTCTAAGCTATCGGTGGCAAGTCAGAGTGATTGAGGGCCTGTGAGAGCGTCCAAGGCCAAGTGAGAGGGTTTGAGGCCAATTTAGAGGGTACAAAGCCAAGTGAGAGGGTTCATGGCCAAGTGTGAGGGTAGAGGCCAACTGAGAGTGTTCTGTGGCAAGGGAGAGGGTAGAGGCCAAGTGAGAGGGTTCGACGCCACGTGAGAGGGTTCGAGGCCAAGTGAATGTTCGAGGTCAAGTGAGAATGTTGTGGGCCAAGTGAGAGAGTTATAGGCCAAATAAGAGGGTTCAGGGCCAAGTGAGAGGGTTGCGGGCCAAGAGAGAGGGTAAAGGTCAAGCAAGAGGGTCCAACTCCAAGTGAGAGGGTTCGGGGCCAAGTGACAGGGTTTGAGGACATGTGAGAGGGATAGAGGGCTAGTGCGAGTTTTTGAGGCCAAGTGAGAGTGTTCGAGGCCAAGTGAGAGTGTTCGAGGCCAAGTGATAGTCTTCGAGGGCAACTCAGAACGCTCGGGGGCAACTCAGAGCACTCGCGTGCCACATAGGGGGCTCCCGGGCGATTAAGAGATCTTATGGGCCAATAAGAGCGCTCGCGGGAAACTGAGAGTGCCCGTGGGCATGTGCTTTTGGGCATGTGAGAGGGTCCAAGGTCAAGTGAGAGGGTACGACGCCAAGTGAGAGGGTTTGAGGCCAAGTTGGAGGGCACAAAGCCAAGTGAGAGGGTCCAGTGCTGAGTGAGAAGGTAGAGGCCAACTGAGAGGATTCTGTAGCAAGGGAGAGGGTAGAGGCCAAGTGAGAGAATTCGACGCCACGTGAGAGGGTTCGAGGCCAAGTGAGGGTGTTCGAGGCCAAGTGAGAATGTTGTGGGACAAGTGAGAGGGTAGAAGCCAAGTGAGAGGGCTTTAGGACGAATAAGAGGGTTCCGGGCCATGTGAGAGGGTAAAAGCCAAGTGTGAGGGTCCAACTCCAAGTGAGAGGGTTTGAGGACATGTGAGAGGGTTCGAGGGCTAGTGCGAGGGTTTGAGGCCAAGTGAGAGTGTCCGAGGCCAAGTGATAGTGTTCGAGGGCAACTCTGAGCGCTCGGGGACAATTCAGAGCACTCGCGGGCCACATGGGGGGCTCGCGGGCCATTAAGATCGCTCGTGGGTTATAAGAGCGCCGGCGGGCCACCGAGAGTGCCCGTGGGCAACTCTAAGCTCTCGGTGGCAAGTCAGAGTGATTGGGGGCATGTGAGAGGGTCCAAAACCAAGTGAGAGTGTTCTAGGCCAAGTGAGAGGTTTTGAGGCCAATTTAGAGGGTACAAGGCAAGGTGAGAGGGTTCAGGGCCGAGTGAGAGGGTACAGGCCAACTGAGGGTGTTCTGTGGCAAGGGAGGGGGTAGAGGCCAAGTGAGAGAGTTCGACACCACGTGAGAGGGTTTCAGGCCGAGTGAGATTTCGAGGCAAAGTGAGAATGTTGTGGGCCAAGTGAGAGGGTTGTAGGCCGAATGAGAGGGTTCCGGGCCAAGTGAGAGGGTAAAAGTCAAACAAGAGGGTCCAACTCCAAGTGAGAGGGTTCGGGGCCAGGTGAGAGGGTTTGAGGACATGTGAGAGGGTTCGAGGGCTAGTGCGAGGGTTTGAGGCCAAGTGAGAGTGTTGGAGGGCAAGTGATAGTGTTCTAGGGCAACTCAGAGCGCTCAGGGTCAATTCAGAGCTCTCGCGGGCCACATAGAGGGCTAACGGGCCATTATGAGCGCTCGTGGGCCAATAAGAGCGCTCGCGGACCACTGAGAGAGCACGTGGGCAACTCTAAGCTCTGGGTGGCAAGTCACATTGATTGAGAGCATGTCAGAGGGTCCAAGGCCAAGTGAGAGGGTACGAGGCCAATTTAGACGGTACAAGGCCAAGTGAGAGGGTTCAGGGCCGAGTGAGAGGGTAGAGGCCAACTGAGAGTGTTCTGTGGCAAGGGAGAGGGTAGGGGCAAGTGAGAGAGTTCGACGCCACGTGAGAGGGTTCGATGCCAAGTGAGAGTGTTCGAGGCCAAGTGAGAATCTTTCGCGCCAAGTGAGAGGGTTATAGGCCAAATGAGAGGGTACCGGGCCAAGTGAGAGGGTAAAGGTCAAGCGAGAGGGTCCAACTCCAAGTGAGAGGGTTCGGAGCCAAGTGAGAGGGTTTGCGGACATGTGAGAGGGTTCGAGGGCTAGTGCGAGTGTTTGAGGCCTAGTGAGAGTGTTCGAGGCAAGTGGTAGTATTCTAGGGCAACTCAGAGCGCTCGGGGGCTATTCACAGCACTCGCGGGCCTCATAGAGGGCTCGCGGGGCATTAAGAGAGCTTGTGGGCCAATAAGAGCGCTCGCGGGTAACTGAGAGTGCCCGTGGGCATGTGAGAGGGTCCAAGGCCAAGTGAGAGGGTACGGGGCCAAGTGAGAGGGTTTGAGGACAATTTGGAGGGTACAAGTCAAAGTAAGAGTGTTCAGTGCCGAGTGCGAAGGTAGAGGCCACCTGAGAGTGTTCTGTAGCAAGGGAGAGGGTAGAGGCCAAGGGAGAGAATTCGACGCCAAGTAAGAGGGTTCGAGGTCAAATGATAATTTGTGGGCAAGAGAGAGGGTAGAAGCCAAGTGAGAGGGTTGTAGGCCAAATGAGAAGGTTCCGGGCCAAGTGAGAGGGTAAAAGCCAAGTGAGGGGTCCAGCTCCAAGTGAGAGGGTTCTCGGCCAAGTGAGAGGGTTTGAGGACATGTGAGAGGGTTCGAGGGCTAGTGCGAGGGTTTGAGGCCAAGTGAGAGTGTTGGAGGCCACGTGATAGTGTTCGAGGGATACTCAGAGCGCTCGGGGGCAATTCAGAGCACTCGCGGGCCACATGGAGGGCTCGCGAGCCAATAAGAGCCGTCATACGTGATAAGAGCGCCCTCGGGCCACTGAGAGTGATCGTGGGGAACTCTAAGCTCTCGGTGGCAAGTCAGAGCGATTGACGGCATGTGAGAGGGTCCAACGCCAAGTAAGAGGGTTCGAGGCCAATTTAGAGGGTACAAGGCGAAGTGAGAGGGTTCAGGGCCGAGTGAGAGGGTAGAGGCCAACTGAGGTTGTTCTGTGGCAAGGGAGGGGGTAAAGGCCAAGTGAGAGGGTTCCAGGCCGAGTGAGAGTGTTCGAGGCAAAGTGAGAATGTGGTGGGCCAAGTGAGGGGGTAGAAGCTAACTGAGAGGGTTGTAGGTCAAATGAGAGGGTTCCGGGCCAAGTGAGAGGGTAAAAGTCAAGTGAGAGGGTCCAACTCCAAGTGAGAGGGTTCGGGGCCAGGTGAGAGGGTTTGAGGACATGTGAGATGGTTCGAGAGCTAGTGCGAGGGTTTGAGGCCAAGTGAGAGTGTTGGAGGCCAAGTGATAGTGTTCTAGGGCAACTTAGAGCGCTCGGGGGCAATTCAGAGCACTCGCGGGCAACCTAGAGGGCTCACGGGCCATTAAGAGCGCTTGTGGGCCAATAAGAGCGATCGCGGGCCACTGAGAGAGCACGAGAGCAACTCTAAGCTCTCGGTGGCAAGTCAGAGTGATTGAGGGCTTGTCGGAGTGTCCAAGGCCAAGTGAGAGGGTGAGAGGCCAATTTAGAGGGTACAAGGCCAAGTGAGAGGGTTCAGAGCCGAGTGAGAGGGTAGAGGCAACTGAGAGTGTTCTGTGGCAAGGGACAGGGTAGAGGCAAGTGAGAGAGTTCGACGCCACGTGAGAGGAGTCTATGCCAAGTGAGAGTGTTCGAGGCCAAGTGAGAATGTTGCAGAACAAGTGAGAGGGTTATAGGCCAAATGAGAGGGTTCCGGACCAAGTGAGAGGGTAAAGGTCAAGCGAGAGGGTCCAACTCCAAGTGAGAGGGTTCGTGTCCAAGTGAGAATGTTTTAGGACATGTGAGAGGGATCGAGGGCTAGTGCGAGTGTTTGAGGTCAACTGAGAGTGTTCGAGGCCAAGTGAGAGTGTTCAAGGCCAAGTGATAGTGTTCGAGGGCAACTCAGAACGCTCGGGGGCAATTCAGAGCAATCGCGGGCCACATAGAGTGATCCCGGGCCATTAAGAGAGCTTGTGGGCCAATAAGAGCGCTCGCGGGAAACTGAGAGTGTTCGTGGGCATGTGATTGAGGGCATGTGAGAGGGTCCAAGGCCAAGTGAGAGGGTACGACGCCAATTGAGAGGGTTTGAGGCCAAGTTCGAGGGTACAAAGCCCAGTGAGAGGGTTCAGTGCCGAGTGAGAAGGTAGAGGCCAACTGAGAGTGTTCTGTAGCAAGGGAGAGGGTAGAGGCCAACTGAGAGAATTCGACGCCACGTGAGAGGGTTCGAGGCCAAGTGAGAGTGTTCGAGGCCAAGTGAGAATGTTGTGGGCCAAGAGAGAGGGTAGAAGCCAAGTGAGAGGGCTGTAGGCCGAATGAGAGGGTTCTGGGCCAAGTGAGAGGGTAAAAGCCAAGTGAGACGGTCCAATCCAAGTGAGAGGGTTCTCGGCCAAGTGAGAGGGTTTGAGGACATGTGAGAGGGTTCGAAGTCTAGTGCGAGGGTTTGAGGCCAACTGAGAGTGTTGGAGGCCAAGTGAGAGTGTTCGAGGGCAACTCAGAGCGCTCGCGGGCAATTCAGAGCACTCGCGGGCCACGTGGAGGGCTCGCGGGCCATTAAGAGCGCTCGTGGGTGATAAGAGCGCCCGCGGGCCACTGAGAGTGCCCTTGGGCAACTCTAAGCTCTCGGTGGCAAGTCAGAGTGATTGAGGGCATGTGAGAGGGTCCAAGGCCAAGGGAGAGGGTTCGAGGCCAAGTGAGAGGGTTTGAGGATATGTGAGAGGGTTCGAGGGCTAGTGCGAGGGTTTGAGGCCAAGTGAGAGTGTTGGAGGCCAAGTGAGAATGTTGTGGGCCAAGAGAGAGGGTAGAAGCCAAGTGAGAGGGCTGTAGGCCGAATGAGAGGGTTCTGGGCCAAGTGAGAGGGTAAAAGCCAAGTGAGACGGTCCAATCCAAGTGAGAGGGTTCTCGGCCAAGTGAGAGGGTTTGAGGACATGTGAGAGGGTTCGAAGTCTAGTGCGAGGGTTTGAGGCCAACTGAGAGTGTTGGAGGCCAAGTGAGAGTGTTCGAGGGCAACTCAGAGCGCTCGCGGGCAATTCAGAGCACTCGCGGGCCACGTGGAGGGCTCGCGGGCCATTAAGAGCGCTCGTGGGTGATAAGAGCGCCCGCGGGCCACTGAGAGTGCCCGTGGGCAACTCCAAGCTCTCAGTGGCAAGTCAGAGTGATTGAGGGCATGTGAGAGGGTCCAAGGCCAAGTGAGAGGGTTCGAGGCCAAGTGAGAGGGTTTGAGGCCTATTTAGAGGGTACAAGGCGAAGTGACGGGGTTCAGGGCCGAGTGAGAAGGTGGAGGTCAACTGAGGGTGTTGTGTAGCAAGGGGGAGGGTAGAGGCGAAGTGAGAGAATTCGACGCCACGTGAGAGGGTTCGAGGCCAAGTGAGAATGTTGTGGGCCAAGTGAGAGGGTAGAAGCCAAGTGAGAGGGCTGTAGGCGAATGAGAGGGTCCGGGCCAAGTGTGGGGGTGAAAGCCAAGTGAGAGGATCCATCCCCAAATGAGAGGGTACTCGGCAGTGAGAGGGCTTGAGGGCATGTGAGAGGGTTCGAGGGCTAGTGCGAGGGTTTGAGGCCAAGTCAGAGTGTTGGAGGCCAAGTGATAGTGTTCGAGGGCAACTCAGAGCGCTCGGGGGCAATTCAGAGCCTTCGCGGGCCACATGGAGGGCTCGCGGGCCATTAAGAGCGCTCGTGAGTGATAAGAGCGCCCGCGTGCCACTGAGAGTGATCGTGGGGAACTCTAAGCTCTCGGTGGCAAGTCAGAGCGATTGACGGCATGTGAGAGGGTCCAACGCCAAGTAAGAGGGTTCGAGGCCAAGTGAGAGGGTTTGAGGCCAATTTAGAGGATACAAGGCGAAGTGAGAGGGTTCAGGGCCGAGTGAGAGGGTAGAGGCCAACTGAGGTTGTTCTGTGGCAAGGGAGGGGGTAAAGGCCAAGTGAGAGGGTTCCAGGCCGAGTGAGAGTGTTCGAGGCAAAGTGAGAATGTTGTGGGCCAAGTGAGGGGGTAGAAGCTAACTGAGAGGGTTGTAGGTCAAATGAGAGGGTTCCGGGCCAAGTGAGAGGGTAAAAGTCAAGTGAGAGGGTCCAACTCCAAGTGAGAGGGTTCGGGGCCAGGTGAGAGGGTTTGAGGACATGTGAGAGGGTTCGAGAGCTAGTGCGAGGGTTTGAGGCCAAGTGAGAGTGTTGGAGGCCAAGTGATAGTGTTCTAGGGCAACTTAGAGCGCTCGGGGGCAATTCAGAGCACTCGCGGGCAACCTAGAGGGCTCACGGGCCATTAAGAGCGCTTGTGGGCCAATAAGAGCGATCGCGGGCCACTGAGAGAGCACGAGAGCAACTCTAAGCTCTCGGTGGCAAGTCAGAGTGATTGAGGGCATGTCAGAGTGTCCAAGGCCAAGTGAGAGGGTGAGAGGCCAATTTAGAGGGTACAAGGCCAAGTGAGAGGGTTCAGGGCCGAGTGAGAGGGTAGAGGCAACTGAGAGTGTTCTGTGGCAAGGGACAGGGTAGAGGCAAGTGAGAGAGTTCGACGCCACGTGAGAGGATTCTATGCCAAGTGAGAGTGTTCGAGGCCAAGTGAGAATGTTGCAGAACAAGTGAGAGGGTTATAGGCCAAATGAGAGGGTTCCGGACCAAGTGAGAGGGTAAAGGTCAAGCGAGAGGGTCCAACTCCAAGTGAGAGGGTTCGTGTCCAAGTGAGAATGTTTTAGGACATGTGAGAGGGATCGAGGGCTAGTGCGAGTGTTTGAGGTCAACTGAGAGTGTTCGAGGCCAAGTGAGAGTGTTCAAGGCCAAGTGATAGTGTTCGAGGGCAACTCAGAACGCTCGGGGGCAATTCAGAGCAATCGCGGGCCACATAGAGGGCTCCCGGGCCATTAAGAGAGCTTGTGGGCCAATAAGAGCGCTCGCGGGAAACTGAGAGTGTTCGTGGGCATGTGATTGAGCGCATGTGAGAGGGTCCAAGGCCAAGTGAGAGGGTACGACGCCAATTGAGAGGGTTTGAGGCCAAGTTCGAGGGTACAAAGCCCAGTGAGAGGGTTCAGTGGCGAGTGAGAAGGTAGAGGCCAACTGAGAGTGTTCTGTAGCAAGGGAGAGGGTAGAGGCCAACTGAGAGAATTCGACGCCACGTGAGAGGGTTCGAGGCCAAGTGAGAGTGTTCGAGGCCAAGTGAGAATGTTGTGGGCCAAGAGAGAGGGTAGAAGCCAAGTGAGAGGGCTGTAGGCCGAATGAGAGGGTTCTGGGCCAAGTGAGAGGGTAAAAGCCAAGTGAGACGGTCCAATCCAAGTGAGAGGGTTCTCGGCCAAGTGAGAGGGTTTGAGGACATGTGAGAGGGTTCGAAGTCTAGTGCGAGGGTTTGAGGCCAACTGAGAGTGTTGGAGGCCAAGTGAGAGTGTTCGAGGGCAACTCAGAGCGCTCGCGGGCAATTCAGAGCACTCGCGGGCCACGTGGAGGGCTCGCGGGCCATTAAGAGCGCTCGTGGGTGATAAGAGCGCCCGCGGGCCACTGAGAGTGCCCGTGGGCAACTCTAAGCTCTCGGTGGCAAGTCAGAGTGATTGAGGGCATGTGAGAGGGTCCAAGGCCAAGGGAGAGGGTTCGAGGCCAAGTGAGAGGGTTTGAGGACATGTGAGAGGGTTCGAGGGCTAGTGCGAGGGTTTGAGGCCAAGTGAGAGTGTTGGAGGCCAAGTGAGAGTGTTCGAGGGCAACTCAGAGCGCTCGCGGGCAATTCAGAGCACTCGCGGGCCACGTGGAGGGCTCGCGGGCCATTAAGAGCGCTCGTGGGTGATAAGAGCGCCCGCGGGCCACTGAGAGTGCCCGTGGGCAACTCCAAGCTCTCAATGGCAAGTCAGAGTGATTGAGGGCATGTGAGAGGGTCCAAGGCCAAGTGAGAGGGTTCGAGGCCAAGTGAGAGGGTTTGAGGCCTATTTAGAGGGTACAAGGCGAAGTGACGGGGTTCAGGGCCGAGTGAGAAGGTGGAGGTCAACTGAGGGTGTTGTGTAGCAAGGGGGAGGGTAGAGGCGAAGTGAGAGAATTCGACGCCACGTGAGAGGGTTCGAGGCCAAGTGAGAATGTTGTGGGCCAAGTGAGAGGGTAGAAGCCAAGTGAGAGGGCTGTAGGCGAATGAGAGGGTCCGGGCCAAGTGTGGGGGTGAAAGCCAAGTGAGAGGATCCATCTCCAAATGAGAGGGTACTCGGCAGTGAGAGGGCTTGAGGGCATGTGAGAGGGTTCGAGGGCTAGTGCGAGGGTTTGAGGCCAAGTCAGAGTGTTCGAGGCCAAGTGATAGTGTTCGAGGGCAACTCAGAGCGCTCGGGGGCAATTCAGAGCATTCGCGGGCCACATGGAGGGCTCGCGGGCCATTAAGAGCGCTCGTGAGTGATAAGAGCGTCGGGTGCCACTGAGAGTGCCCGTGGGCAACTCTAAGCTCTCGGTGGCAAGTCAGAGTGATTGAGGGCATCTGAGAGAGTTCGAGGCCAATTTAGAGGGTGCAAGGCGAAGTGAGGGGGTTCAGGGCCGAGTGAGAGGGTAGAGGACAACGTAGGGTGTTCTGTGCCAAGGGAGGAGGTAGAGGCCAAGTGAGAGGGTTCCAGGCCAAGTGAGAGTGTTCGAGGCAAAGTGAGTATGTTGTGGGCGAATTGAGAGGGTAGAAGCCATGTGAGAGGTTTGTAGGCCAAATGAGAGGGTTCCGGGCCAAGTGAGAGGGTAAAAGTCAAGTGAGAGGGACCAACACCAAGTGAGAGGGTTCGCGGCCAAGTAAGAGGGTTTGAGGACATGTGAGAGGGTTCGAGGGCTAGTGCGAGGGTTTGAGGCCAAGTGAGAGTGTTCGAGGACAAGTGACAGTGTTCTAGGGCAGCTCAAAGCGCTTGGGGGCAATTCAGAGCATTCGCGGGCCACATAGAGGGCTCGCGGGCCATTAAGAGCGCTCGTGGGGATAAGAGCTCCCGTGGGCCAATGAGAGTGCCCGTGGGCAACTCTAAGCTCTCGGTGGCAAGTCAGAGAGATTGAGGGCATGTGAGAGGGCCCAAAGCGAAGTGAGAGGGTTCGAGGCCAAGTGAGAGGGTTCGAGGCCAATTTAGAGGGTACAAGGTGAAGTGAGAGGGTTCAGGGCCGAGTGAGAGTTTTGGAGGCTAAGTTAGACGGTTCTGGACCAAGTGAGAGTCTAGAAGCCAAGTGAGAGGGTTCAAGGCCAATTGAGAGGGTTCGAGGAATATTGACAGCGTTCAAGGCCAAGAGAGACGGTTCAAGGCCAAGAGAGAGCGTTCGGGGCCAAGTGACAGGGTTCTAGGCCATGTGAGAGGGTTCGAGACCAAGTGAGAGTGTTCGTGGCCAAGTGAGAGTATTTCGAGGCCAAGTGAGGGGGTTCAGGACTAAGTGAAAGGGTAAAGGCCAAGTGAGAGGGTTCTGAACGAGGGGAGATTGTAGAGTCCAAGTGAGAGGATTCGACGCCATGTGAGAGGGTGCGGGGCGAAGTGAGAGGGTTCGAGGGCAAGCGAGAGAGCTCTGGGCCAGGTGAGAGGGTAGAACCCAAGTGAGAGCGTTCGATGCCAAGTGAGAGGGTTTTGGGCCTAGTGAGAGGGTTCGAGGCCAAGCGATAGGGTTCGTGGAATATTGAGAGCGTTCAAGGCCATGTGAGATGGTTCAGGGCCAAGTGAGAGGGTAGAGGCAAACTGAGAGTGTTCTGGGCCAAGGGAGACGGTAGAGGCCAAGTGAGAGGGTTCGACGCCATGTGAGAGTGTTCGAGGCCAAGTGAGAGTGTTCGAGGCCAGGTGAGAATGTTGTGGGCCAAGTGAGAGGGTAGAGGCCAAGTGAGAGGGTTGTAGGCCGAATGAGAGGGTTCCGGGCCAAGTGAGAAAATGAAAGTCAAGTGAGAGGGTCCAACTCCAAGTGAGAGGGTTCTCGGCCAAATGAGAGGGTTTGAGGACATGTGAGAGGGTTCGAGGGCTAGTGCGAGTGTTTGAGGCCACGTGAGAGAATTGGAGGCCAAGTGATAGTGTTCGAGGGCAACTGAGAGCGCTCGGGGGCAATTCAGAGCACTCTAGGGCCACATAGAGCGCTCACGAGCCATTACGAGCGCTTGTGGGCCAATAAGAGCGCTCGCGGCCCACTGAGAGAGCACGTGGGCAACTCTAAGCTCTCGGTGGCAAGTCAGAGTGATTGAGGGCATGTGAGAGGGTCCAAGGCCAAGTGAGACGTTTCGAGGCCAAGTGAGAGGGTTTGAGGCCAATTTAGAGGGTACAAGGTCAAGTGAGAGGGTTCCAGGCCGAGTGTGGGTGTTCGAGGACAAGTGTGCAAGTTGTGGGACAAGTGAGAGGGTAGAAGCCAAGTGAGAGGTTTGTAGGCCAAATGAGAGGGTTCCGGGCCAAGTGAGAGGGTAAAAGTCAAGTGAGAGGGTCCAACACCAAGTGAGAGGGTTCGGGGCCAAGTGAGAGTGTTTGAGGACATGTGAGAGGGTTCAAGGTCTAGTGCGAGATTTTGAGGCCAAGTGAGAGTGTTCGAGGCCAAGTGATAGTGTTCTAGGGCAACTCAGAGCGCTCGGGGGCATTTCAGAGCACTCGCGGGTCACATAGAGGGCTCGCGGGCTATTAAGAGCGCCCGTGGACGATAAGAGCGCCCGTGGACCACTGAGAGTGCCCGTAAGCAACTCTTAGCTTTCGATGGCAAGTCAGAGAGATTGTGGGCATGTGAGAGGGTCCAAGGCCAAGTGAGAGAGTTCGAGGCCAAGTGAGAGGGTTCGAGGCCAATTTAGAGGGTACAAGGTGAAGTGAGAGGGTTCAGGGCCGAGTGAGAGTTTTGGAGGCTAAGTTAGAGGGTTCTGGACCAAGTGAGAGTCTAGAAGCCAAGTGAGAGGGTTCAAGGCCAATTGAGATTGTTCGAGGAATATTGACAGCGTTCAAGGCCAAGAGAGACGGATCAAGGCCAAGAGAGAGCGTTCGGGGACAAGTGAGAGTGTTCAAGGCCATGTGAGAGGGTTCGAGACCAAGTGAGAGTGTTCGAGGCCCAGTGAGAGGGTATCGAGGCCAAGTGAGGGGGTTCAGGACTAAGTGAAAGGGTAAAGGCCAAGTGACAGGGTTCTGAACCAAGGGAGAGGGTAGAGTCCAACTGAGAGGATTCGACGCCATGTGAGAGGGTGCGGGGCGAAGTGAGAGAGTTCGAGGCCATGCGAGAGGGTTCTGGGCCAGGTGAGAGAATAGAACCCAAGTGAGAGCGTTCGATGCCAAGTGAGAGGGTTTTGGGCCAAGTGAGAGGGTTCGAGGCCAAGCGAGAGGGTTCGTGGAATATTGAGATAGTTCAAGGCCAAGTGAGAGGGTTCAGGGCCAAGTGAGAGGGTAGAGGCAAACTGAGAGTGTTCTGGGCCAAGGGAGACGGTAGAGGTCAAGTGAGAGGGATCGACGCCAAGTGAGAGGGTTCGAGGCCAAGTGAGAGGCTTCAAGGGATATTGGGAGCGTTCAGGGCCAAGAGAGAGGGTTCGAGGCCAAGATAGAGTGTTCGAGGCCAAGTGAGAGGGTTCAGGACTAAGTGAGAGGGTAAGGGCCAGGTGAGAGGGCTCTGAACCAAGGAAGAGGGTAGAGTCCAACTGAGAGGATTCGACGCCATGTGAGAGGGTGCGGGGCGAAGTGAGAGGGGTTGAGGCAAACTGAGAGTGTTCTGGGCCAAGGGAGACGGTAGAGGCCAAGTGAGAGGGTTCGAGGCCAAGTGAGAGGGTTTGAGGCCAATTGAGAGGATAGAATGCAAGTGAGAGGGTTCAGGGCCAAGTGAGAGGGTAGAGGCATACTGAGAGTGTTCTGGGCCAAGGGAGACGGTAGAGGCCAAGTGAGAGGGTTCGAGGCCAAGTGAGAGGGTTTGAGGCCAATTGAGAGGATAGAATGCCAGTGAGAGGGTTCAGGGCCAAGTGAGAGGGTAGAGGCATACTGAGAGTGTACTGTGGCAAGGAAGAGGGTAGAGGCGAAGTGAGAGAGTTCGACGCCACGTGAGAGGGTTCGATGCCAAGTGAGAGTGTTCGAGGCCAAGTGAGAATGTTGTGGGCCAAGTGAGAGGGTAGAAGCCAAGTGAGAGGGTTGTAGGCCGAATGAGAGAGTTCCGGGGCAAGTGAGAGGGTAAAAGTCATGTGATAGGGTCCAACTCCAAGTGAGAGGGTTCGGGGCCAAGTGAGAGGGTTTGAGGACATGTGAGAGGGTTCGAGGGCTAGTGCAAGGGTTTGAGGCCAAGTAAGAGTGTTCGAGGCAAGTGATAGTGTTCGAGGGCAACTCAGAGCGCTCGGGGACAATTCAGAGCACTCGCGGGCCACATAGAGGGCTCACGGGCCATTACGAGCGCTCGAGGGCGAATAAGAGCGCTCGCGGGCCACTGAGAGAGCACGTGGGCGACTCTAAGCTCTCGGTGGCAAGTCAGAGTGATTGAGGGCATGTGAGAGGGTCCAAGGCCAAGTGAGAGGGTTCGAGGCCAATTTAGAGGGTACAAGGCCAAGTGAGAGGGTTCAGGGCCGAGTGAGAGGGTAGAGGCCAACTGAGAGTGTTCTGTGGCAAGGGAGAGGGTAGAGGCCATGTGAATGAGTTCGACGCCACGTGAGAGGCCAAGTGAGAGGTTTCGGGGCCAAATGAGAGTGTTGGAGGCTAAGTTAGAGGGTTCTGGACCAAGTGAGAGTCTAGAAGCCAAGTGATAGGGTTCAAGGCCAAGTGAGAGGGTTAGAGGAATATTGACAGCGTTCAAGGCCAAGAGAGAGCGTTCGGGGCCAAGTGAGAGGGTTCAAGGCCATCTGAGAGTGTTCGAGACCATATGAGAATGTTCGAGGCCAAGTGAGAGGGTTTCGAGACCAAGTGTGGGGGTTCAGGACTAAGTGAGAGGGTTGTAGGCCGAATGAGAGAGTTCCGGGGCAAGTGAGAGGGTAAAAGTCATGTGATAGGGTCCAACTCCAAGTGAGAGGGTTCTGAACCAAGGGAGAGGGTAGAGTCCAACTGAGAGGATTAGACGCCATGTGAGAGGGTGCGGGGCGAAGTGAGAGGATTCGAGGCCAAGCGAGAGGGTTCTGGGCCAGGTGAGAGTATAGAACCCAAGTGAGAGGATTCGATGCCATGTGAGAGGGTTCTGGGCCAAGTGAGAGGGTTCGAGGCCAAGCGAGAGGGTTCGAGGAATATTGAGAGCGTTCAAGGCCATGTGAGAGGGTTCAGCGCCAAGTGAGAGGGTAGAGGCAAACTGAGAGTGTTCTCGGCCAAGGGAGACGGTAGAGGCCAAGGGAGAGGGTTCGATGTCATGTGAGAGGGTTCGAGGCCAAGTGAGAGGATTCGAGGGATATTGGGAGCGTTCAAGGCCAAGTGAGAGGGTTCGAGGCCAAGTTAGAGTGTTCGAGACCAAGTGAGAAGGTGCGAGGCCAAGTAAGAGGGTTCAGGGCCAAGTGAGAGGGGAAAGGCCAAGTGAGAGGGTTCAAGTCCAAATGAGATGATTTGGGCCAAGTGAGAAGTTTCGGGGCCATGTGAGAGGGTTCAAGGCCAAGTGAGAGTGTTCGAGGCCAAGTGAGTGTGTTCGAGGCAAAGCGAGAGGGTGCTGGGCCAGGTGAGAGGGTTCAAGGCCAAAAGAGAGGGTTCGGGGCCAAGTGAGAGGGTTCGAGGGCATGTGAGTGGGTTCGCGGATAAGTGAGAGTGTTCGAGTTCAGGTGAGAGTGTTCGAGGCTAAGTGAGAAAGTTGTCGGTCAAGTGAGAGGGTGGAAGCCAAGTGAGACGGTGGAAGCCAAGTGAGGGGGTTCGAGGCCAAGGGAGAGGATTCGGGGCCAAATGAATTGGTTCGAGGCCATGTGAGAGGGTTCTCGGCCAAGTAAGAGGGTTCGCGGCCAAGTGAAGGGTTCGAGGTCAAATGAGAGAGTTCAAGGCCAAGTGAGGGTTTTCAAGGCCAAGTGAGAGGGTTCGAGGTATATTGAGAGCGTTCAAGGCCAAGTGAGAGGGTTCAAGGCCAAGAGAGAGGGTTCTGGGCCAAGTGAGAGCGTTCAAGACCAAATGGGAGGTTTCGGGGCCAAGTGTGAGAGTTCAATGCAATGTGATAGGGTTCGAGGCTAATTGAGAGTGTTCAAGGCCTAGTGAGAGAGTTCGGGGCCAAGTGAGAGTGTTCGAAACGAAGTGAGAGGTTCCAGGCCAAGTGAGAGGGTACGCGGCCAAATGAGAGGGTAGAGGCCAAACGAGAGGGTTCGACGCCAAGTGAGAGGGTTCGAGGTCAAGTTTGAGGGTTCGAGGCCAAGTGAGAGGGTTGGACTCCAAAGGAGAGGTTTTGAGGCCAAGTGAGAGGTTTCGAGGCCAATTGAGAGGGTTGAAGGCCAAGTGAGAGGGTTCGGGGCCAAGTGAGAGGTTAGGGGCCAAGTGAGAGGGTAGCGGCCAAGTGAGAGATTTCGAGGCCAGGTGAGAGGGTTCGAGGCCAAGTAGGAGGTTAAGAGGTCAAGTGAGAGGGTTGGAGGCCAAGTGAGAGGGTTTGAGGCCAAGTGAGAGGGTTCGAGGCGAATTGAGAGGGTTCAAGGCCAAGTGAGAGGGTTCGGGGCCAAGTGAGTGGGTAGAGGCCAAGTGAGAGGTTCCGAGGCCAGGTGAGAGGGTTCGAGGCCAAATGAGAGTGATCGGGGCCAAGTGCGAGGATTCGAGGCCAAGTGAGAGGGTTCGAGGTCAAATGAGAGTGTTCGAGGCCAAGTGAGAGTCAAAGCTCATGGAGAAAATTCCGCAAGATGTATGAGACAAAACATTTTTTTCTTAACAGATCTGATGTGTTGCACTCACATGACTTTCTCAACTCTTGTACTAACCATTCTAACAAACTCTTATTCCTATATCTTTAGTTAAGGTAAGCATTTGTACAAATTATCTTATTGCTTATTTCCTTGTAGGTGCAAGGGGGATATTAGAATACAGCAGGTCTTTTGCGACAGCCAAATCTTTTTAAGCTTTTAGATTCCGTTCTCTTTGCACGCTTAACATATAAAAAATGAACAACGTTGTTGCATTTCGCTAAAGTTCTAAGCTTTCCGAAACTCACACACATAACAAGGAATATCTCCGAAATGGTTCACCCTATAAGAAAATTTATTGGGACGTAAATTGATTGTTTTACAAAGATCTACATTTTTTGTATAGTATGATTTGGTCTATCTCTAACGCTTTACGAGTTATGCAAAAGTCGTCCAGAGTAAATACGACTACAGGGGCTATAGCCAGAAAATGCAAGATATACATTTCATTTGTCATAAAAATATCTCAAACATATGGCATTTTAATCAAAATCGTTAGAGCCATTTTCAAGAAAATCAAAATTTTCGAAAAATCGTCCATGTAAAGGGTAGTTTAGGGTGGGGCTATTTTCTTCAAAATCTTCGTGTCACATCCTTGAACGACATTAAACTTAAATACCAACTTTGGTTTTTAACCTAATTTTCGTTTTTGAGTTATGTCCACAGACTGACAGTCTGACAGACTGACAGACTCACAGACTGACAGACTGACAGACTGACAGACTGACAGACTGACACACAGACACACACACGGACCTTTTTCTAAAAACGCTTTTTTTTTTATTCAGGGGGCCTCAAAACATATATTTCCGGTGAAATCTCGACATCGAATTTTTGGGTGGAATACAATACTTCCCCTACTTACCAGTAGAGAAAGTAAAAATATCTCTTTTTGGCTTCAGTGAGCCTGAAAGCATACAGAGGGCACAGCTTATTGGGATACCCCAAAAAACAACTGTGACATTTTTCCCCCATTATGGCGCGATCTGGTTATATTTGGTGATATTCCATCTGTTAGGGTGCATTAGTTCTGCCAACTGTTCATAAAATATAACCACGGTAAAGCTACGGCCATAGTTGGTGTTATTGCATCTGTTATGTTGCCATAGAAGCACTTTTTTGAACCTGTTGTAGAGAAGCCAACCGATAGATTTTTAAACAAGATTCTGTTTAGAGGCCATATTACTTAATTAACTTATTTATTGGTCTGTCTGCCTGTGTATCTATCTGTTTATTTATTTATCTATCTATCTGTGAACGCCATTGTATTGCTCGTGCTTGTGTGATTTTGTCTTGAATTGTTTTAGAGCAGTATATGCAGTTATAGTTCCTGTTGTTATTTATATATAATCCAAAAGTGTTATTGCAGAACAAGGTTTGCCGAAAGTGAGTAGCTTCGTGTGTTATTTGGTAACAATGTTCAAACATTGTTATTGTTTGAAAGCATGTTACTTAAGAGATATTTGAGGTTAGAAATAATGCTTTTATTGTATACGTTGGCAGTACTGCTTTTTGGCGTAATTTGGTCTGCAGTTTAGCGTAATGTCGGCCATATTGAATGCTTGGGAACTGCCGATAAGCCGTTTCCTCTAGATTTCCGATGAAATTTCGACATCGGATTTTTGTATAGAATACAATACCTCCCTGTTTACTATACGAAGTCAGTTTCTTTAAAGTGGAGATCTTATCGCAGTTAGAGAGAAGTGCCATACAAAGCACACTAAGTTTACTTTTAAGCAAAGGGCAAATATAGCAAATAAGGCATTGCTTCTCTAAAGTGGTGCTGCAGAGGTAGATGCAAATGAGATAAATCAATAAAAACATGTCGGCCATCTCTAATTGCGCGGAAAGCCAGCATTGAGTTAACAAGACAGGCGTGGTCATTGGTTGCTCAAAATACCCATGTATATGCAGGAGGGCAAAGGTCAGACGAGTGAGTGTGAGTGTAAACCCTTCCAAATGTCCAACTTGTGTTACGGTGAAATGTCAACTAGATATATCATATATTTGCTAGTTAACTTTCAAAGTAACATGGAAAAACTGCAATGTTGAACATTTCTACCAGAAAGCTTTGAAGTGTTTTTTTAATGTTTATATCTGTTTAACACATTCAAATATATGCTGCAATTTCAAACAGTGAAAATTAATTACTTTATTAAAACAGCTTCTATCAGAGAGCTACTCATCTAAAAAAGAATATTCAATGAATGTAAAATGAGTAATATATAAACATACCTCTACACACTCACAGTCCGTCTGTCTCTCTGTGCGTACGTCACAGATTCCGGCACATCAGCCACCTCACCCTGGGAGGAAGGATGAGATGAAGGTACCCAACAGGCGGACTGAGCGAGGTGGCGCCACAGCAACGTGTGCGAGTTGCATTCGGGAGGTCCCGGGTTAGATACCCGTCTTGGTATACGACTTGGGTTTTTCCGTGTGTTTCCCTTGTCAAAAATCGAATGCTGAGGTGGATTCTCTTCTCCAGGGATTCCTTTCCCTCCATTTCTCATTTCGCTCCCCCGTCATCTTTCAGGTTTGGTGGGTAGAGCGGTACGTTGCAGCGTATGCGGACAGATGGCATAGTTGCTTGCGCTACGCGAACGCTTCCCTGGCCGCTCCCGGAAGTTGCCGCCCTCTCCCTGATTGGGGGAAACACTTCCGTCGTGCACCAGGTGTCAATCTCTGTAACCATTAGGGACTTCTGTGCGTCTCTCGGTTTCACTGGCTCCGTTCTCTGACCAGCCTACGGTCTCACTTCGCCTCATCCCTTCCCTCTGGGGATGGTAGCCAGCAAAAGAGTCATTTCAGGGTCGAGACGTCCCCCTCCGTTCCTACGCACACACACCCTACAGGCGGCCAGAACTTAACTCTGGGAGTATTTTTAATAGGTTGTACAAAGAGTACCAAAGAAAACCTTGGCAGATTTGGTATCGTTTTCTGAGGTCTTGAGGTTTGTGCCATACCGCTAATCTGGGCTTTCTTCAAGTTTTCTCCTTAGATTTTAACCCTTTCAAAGGCGTGTCCAGCACTAACCGCAAATGGCTACCAATTATGATAAGAGGTCGTATGACAAACTGAATGCACTCTCTACCTTTCTCTTTTAGCCAATACGATTAAGAGCGTAAACATATATTTGTTTCTGTGCCATTTTGTAGTTATTGGCGCAAATATTTAGCAGCACCCTTGCACCGTGGCCTAAAGCAACCAGTTAAATGGCCATGGCTTTGTACAATGATCAATAGTCTGACGTAGACGGGAAGTGGAGTGAGATTTTCTTTGGCGCTCTTTGTACAAGTATAAAATCTTTAATCTATTAACCTCTGCTTAATAGATAGCTCCATATTGTGTCATTTACTTTTCATTAAGATTACTTGAATAATTCGGAAGCTACAAGTTATAGAAATAAGTGATGGGAAAGGTATTGCACCAGCGCAGCGATGTCCAACCTTATCTCTTTGGAGACTCTTACATAATTAGCTGCTATCCTCCACTTCCGAACTTCAGTTGGAGGATGAATCAGCTCACAACCAGACAGTCAGTATCCAGTGACGGACACAAACAAGCCACGGCATGGCAGTTTCTGAATCATACCTTCAATTTTCTGGGAATGTGCTCAGAAGACCTCTTCATTCATGACTTCTGCACAAATGGTAAACAGTAAGAGACAGACAAAAGCTTACTAAATACAAAATCTGATGTGTTGCACTCACATGACTTTCTTTACTCTTGTACTAACCATTCTTACAAACTCTTATTCCTATATCTTCGTGTTAGTTGAGATAAACATTTGTACAAATTATCTTATTGCTTATTTCCTTGTAGCTGCAAGGGGAATGTTACAATACAGTAGGCTTTGTGCGATAGTCAAATGTTTGAGATTCTGTTGTCTTTGCACACTTAACATATAAAAAAATGAACACCGATGACCCATTTCACAAAAGTTCTGTTTTCCGAAACTCAAACACATAACAAGGAATATCTCCGAAATGGTTCACCCTAAAAGAAAATTTATCGAGACATAAATTGTGTATTTTAGCAAGATCTACATTTTTTGTATAGTATGATTTGGTCTATCTCTTACGGTTTACCAGTTATGCACAAGTCATCCAGAGTAAATACGACTACAGGGGCTATAGCCAGAAAATTCAAGATATACATTTCATTTTTCATAAAAATATCTCAAACATATGGCATTTTAATCAAAATCGTTAGAGCCATTTTCAAGAAAATCAAAATTTTCGAAAAATCGTCCATGTAAAGGGTAGTTTAGGGTGGGGCTATTTTCTTCAAAATCTTCGTGTCACATCCCTGAACGACATTAAACTTAAATACCAACTTTGGTTTTTAACCGACTTTTCGTTTTTGAGTTATGCTGTCCACAGACTGACAGACTGACACACACACACACACACACACACACACACACACACACACACACACACACGCGCGCGCACGCACACGCACCTTTTTCTAAAAATGCTTTTTTTTATTCAGGGGGCCTCAAAATATGTATTTCCGGTGAAATCTGGTCATGGAATTTTTGGGTCGAATACAATACTTCCCCTACTTACCAGTAGAGAAAGTAAAAATGTGGATCTCGTTGAAACACACAATTTATGTCAACTAATTATTTTTTCTTTTGAGTAAACCATTTCCGAGATACTCTTTCTTATTTGTTTGAATTTGCCTATACTAAATCTTTTGTCAAATAGGAATATATTATTCGTCTTGTTTATCTCTTGGCCTTGCAATGAGAGCGGAATTTCAAAGGCATCGCATAGCAACCAGCTCTTAAAACATTTGACTATCACTTAAAGCCTACCGCATTCCCATATTCCCCTTGTACCTACAAGGAAATTAGCAATAAGATGCTTGAAAATGATGTAGATAGAGAAATAAGCATTTGCAAGAATAGTGTGTATAAGAGTGAGTATAGCTCTACATATATTTACGAACAGAGTCTCTCCAAATTGAACTGTACTAAATGTGTGTATCGCAATATGTTGCGCGACGATCACTTGGTGGCTCTTCTAAGGCTATGCGCTTCTACTTTGTCGCCAAATATTGATTGATTTCTTAAACATAAGCAGTAACAAAGAAGTTACTAATGAAAAAATGTTTATCGCGTAAGATTTGAAAGTGCTTTCGTAAATCAAACGCAATGTACATATAACCAACACAATTGAGTATAAAAGGAGTGGCACAGTCCTTATAAAGTGGAAGGAGGTAAATCCAACCTTCCCTCTTTCAGAAACGTTGGACATAGCTGTTCCAGCGGTTAAGATTAAATGAGTTTTGTACCAACAATCATCTAGAAACTTTGGTTGTTGTGTGTTTACATATCCCATATTTTGCATAGGACTTACACCTTTTGTCTGATCTTCGCCATCAACTAGTTTAATAAATAGGTAAGGGTATCCTGCTTCGTTCACGCACAATTACCTGCCTATTATCTAACTGAAAATGTTCCCTTACTTATGCATTTAAATAATCTATGCAGTAAGTGGTGTAATCCGTTTAAGGGGACCGGCTAGTGATTTGGGCTCAAAAAGTCAATTTTTTGTTTTTCATCTTTAAAAAAAGTAGAAACCTTCCTCTTCAAAATGATATATATATTGTAAGGGTACCGGCACATTTAAGGCTTTAAATTACCCCATTTAAATATGGCGGAGTGCTGGGCCACGCTGGGTAAAGAGGGCTTCAGAGATGACACACTTTTCTTTAAATGTAGTTTTCTGTAACTTGACATTTTTCAAACTCAGGTACATGTTTTTTCAAAACGACTGAACCTATTTGAATGAAAATTTTATAGTACTTCCAGAAGCATGTACTCTACAAACATAACCCATTCTTATTGGAAAAATCCAAAACAGAAAATTAAAAAAAAAAATATTTGTGCAAAAAAATTGTACTTTTTTTTTATTTTTTTATTTATTTTTTTTTTTTTTTTTTACAAAAGTTAAATATTTTTTCTTTTGAATATAGCCAGAGATATTTAAGTAAATTTAGGTTAACAGTTATGAATACACATTGCCTAGTGCACTACAAAAGTTTCAACACAGGCTTGAATGTCGTAGAAGGAATTTGTGCCGTTAGTACTATATACAAGCCCGGATAATCAGTTTCTACATTATGACACCGGCCGTGAAAGCTTACGCAGTTTTAACTATATATATTTTTTTTCAAAAACATGTTATCAGTTTTTGCCTTATTACATGCCCATTTTAAATATTTGTTTTGATGTTCACTATATCAATGTAATCACAATGAATCACTAAATATTCATCCCAAATTAAATTTTGATCTGAGCAGTAGAAGCTTAGATATACCCAACTAAAGTTATGTTTTGAAATACTGAAATCGTGTACGAATCACTACCTTGTCCCCTTAAAAGGTCACGTGACTGTTTCATGTTTGAGTTTTATCCTGGAAGATGCTTAAGTGGTCTCAGTAAATATTGTTGTGAACTTTATGTGCAACTGATTGGAAGCCCACACAGCTGAAGAATATGCAGAACAAACTCGTGTAAATAATTGACCTTTTGCTTGTTCGTAACCCTGGCAACCTGGCTGGCACGTGGGAGGTTTCTATGGAGACGGACCGAGTCACTGGGTCGAGGCACTAGTTTCAACTTAATCTGAACAAGGCGATAATGGTGACTGTGTTCCTTTCCGCCAGAAAACGTGAGTCACACTTCAAGGGAATTGTTTCTGTTACCAACTGGAAAGAAAACTTCCACGGCAAGAAACGAATTGTAGAAAAAACACACAAGCAGAGAGTAGACACCAGTACGTCAGGATTCATGTGCATTCACCTGCATATAAACATACATGTTGGCAATACAGTGGATACAATGCACAATACCATAAACATACAAAAAACACAAGCTATTGTAATAAGGAAAATAAGAAAACACAAATACAGAACAGCCACACTTACATTCAACCAACAGACAATCACATGCAAAAAAAAAAAAAAAAAAACAGCAAAATACTTAGGAGTACACATACACAAAAAACCCAGAATTAAACCACACTATACACAACTACTCAATAAAGCACGTCCCATACACGCAACACTAAACTATCTGGTCAAACTCAACAAAAGAGGACTCACACCACAAATATTACACAAACTCTACATCACACTAGCCCGGCCACAACTCACATACGCAGCCGTAGCCACAATGCCCCTAATCACAACAACTATGATGAACAAAATAAAAGCATATGAGAGGAAGTGCCTACGGACTGCTCACAAACTTTCACCATCATTCAAATCCAACACTGTACATCAATACACAAACACAACGCCCATTGACACACACATAGCAAAACAATTCATAAAATACATACACAATGCACACACAAGAAGCTACAGAAGAACACTCATAAACACGGCACAAAAGATGAAGACTATACAAGAAACACCAACAGACAAAAACCCTCCCCTTATCACACTAATGCATGTTTACGATAAATATCAAGAACAAGAAGAACAGAAAATACGAGAGCATCTACAACACTTCCAAAACATTTAGACATACAATAGACACAAACACACACTAAAACCTCTAACACATAAAAACACACTAAACATACAAAAATACCAATGAGCCAAGTAGCAACATTAAAATAAAAACAAATAACGAGCAACAAACCTAAGATCTTCTTTGGGCAGAAGCACATGAATGGAGCCATGGATGTGGAACACGGGAACTGACACACAGATACACAAAACACAAATTAATAACACAAATACGCACCTACGCCGAGGGAAATCCCAACACGTAAACGTAACAAGTACCACACTAGGCTGAAGAGGGGTTTCCCTAAACAGCTCGGGCATGTTGTAAGCATGCCCAAATAAACATTTTTGATTTGATTTGATTTGATTGATTGATACAGTGGAATCCCGCTAACTCGACCTAATGTGCACTGAGAGGCTGTCGAGTTACCGAAATGTCCACAAGTAGAGCATATACTAAAATGCACGAGGGTTGCCCAATAAATAATGCCCTATATTTTATCCCCAAAAGTATTCATTCCACAAAATTGAGCTTTACGTACAGGGTGCAAGGGAAATCATTACCTTCCTTCTAATATGTACATAGAAGCATTACAAACAAAAATGTCGAATTGCATTTTGTTCTTTGATCAGCCGATTTCGAAAAAAATTGTTTTTGGACTAAATCGGATGCGTAATTCCACAAGAATGTACGAAGATAACAGTTTGTTACCTGTAAGATGTGTAGAGGAACTTATTTCTGACATAGCTTCGGTAGTAATTATGTGACATCATACAGGGTTTCGAAATAATCAATCAAAAACATCAAGGAGTAATCCGAGTCGCTCTTTCAGACGTGAAGTCGACAACGTTGTGTTGAAGTTGGTCAGGGAATTGACCTGCTTTGTGGATGTAAGGTCGGGCGCTTTCGTGTAATGTTACAGGCTAACACTTGTGATTGGCCTACACTCGCACAGTAAACACGGAAGGACAAAGCAGCGTATGTTTATGCTCTCAAAACGCACCGTTACGCTGTTTGTTTGTGTACTTAGCTAGGGAAAGTGACACCCACCCACAGGGTTGGACAGTGTTACCCCATTCACCCTATAGTCCCGATTTGGCTCCCTCACATTTCCACTTGTTTGGGCCACTGAAGAATGCCATTCGTGGAAGACATTTCGAAGACGACGAAGAGGTGATTCACACAGTGAGAACCTGGCTCTGCAGACAGAGTAAAGATTGTTACCTACAGGGAATACATGCCCTCGTGTCTGGAGAAAGGCCGTGCAACTTGAAGGCGATTATGTACAAAAATACATTAATCAGACAAAACATTATTCTTTCATATATGTAAAGTTCAATTTTGTGGATTACTTTTGGAGAAAAAAAAATATGGGGCATTATTTATGTTCCCCTTTATCCGGTATCTTTCCAGTTTCATTCCCATTGTCATGCTAACTTGTCCTTTCTTCTCGTTTGATGTTTTACTAGCACAAACAACTCAACACAACACTAAGCCTGACATCTTGGAAGCTGAACTGTAAATAGAAATATGTAACTGAACGTTTAGCTTACCACGTACAGGGGTGTTTTTACACGTGGCGAATAACCTTGTTAGCATCTGCGCAGGTGACATCATGCAAACTGATGATGGGTTAACGTCTCTGTTTCCTTCCTGAAATAAACAAAACACTGCTAATAATGCGAGATAGCACTATACTTAATTACGCAGGGTCCGAGATGTTTATGTACTAGATCTTACAAATACAAAAGTGAACTCGATCATAAACCACTGCGTAATTCGTCACGTCTAAAAAATCTTTGTACTGGGTAAAGCAATAAACCTTCAAACCTTCCTAACAAGTGTTTGTGCTATGTATCCACAAGCTTGTGATTTCGTTACCATGTTCTGTCGGCCGCTTATGGTCTGACTAGATATCGAAGGTCAATACACAGTCAGCCCTTTTGTCGCTGTGAGGGAGATAGCCGTAGGTTGTTTACATAGGTATACTAATTAAATACACCCACAACTGTTAGACACTCTGAAAGATTAAGAAATAATCCTCAATCCACCAATTCATTAAATAATATAGTGGATGACAGAAATGGAAGCTAACATTATAAATCGAAGAAGAGGATTTTATGTTTCTCTTGGACGCATTGAATGGGCAGAGAGAAGAAGATTTCGACCACTTAAATTACCTAATGAAACCCGCCAACATTATTTACGCCGAATTGAAGAATATAGAAATAGAAGTATTAACCCAATTATAGAAGAGGAGGTTTCCAGTAGTAGTAACGAAGATTAATTCTGGAAGAATATGTCAAAGATGTGAATTCAATTACCTTTCTACTGGGTTCCATTCAAGAAATAATGAAACTCATTTTATTATTAATTAAAGTTTTCAATAAATATAGAATTTGAAAAACTCATCCCAGTTTAAGAAATTAGGTACCAGGATGATAGTTTTTCGGATTTTATTTATTTATTTATTTATTTATTTATTTATTTATTTATTTATTTATTTATTTATTTATTTATTTATTTATTTATTTATTTATTTATTTATTCATTCATTCATTCATTTATTCATTCATTCATTCATTCATTCGTTCGCTCGTTCGTTCGTTCATTCATTCATTCATTCATTTATTTATTCACTTATTCACTTACTCACTTACTCACTCACTCACTTACTCACTCGCTTACTCGCTTACTCGCTCACTCGCTCACTCGCTCACTGGCTCACTGGCTCACTTGCTCACTCACTCACTTACTCACTCGCTTACTCGCTTACTCGCTCACTCGCTCACTCGCTCACTGGCTCACTGGCTCACTTGCTCACTTGCTCACTTGCTCACTTGCTCACTTGCTCACTTGCGCACTTGCTTACTTGCTCACTTGCTCACTGGCTCACTGGCTCACTTGCTCACTTGCTCACTTGCTCACTTGCGCACTTGCTTACTTGCTCACTTGCTTACTGGCTCACTGGCTCACTTGCTCACTTGCTCACTTGCTCACTTGCTCACTTGCTCACTCACTTACTCATTTGCTCACTTGCTCACTTGCTCACTCACTCACTCACTCACTTGCTCACTTGCTCACTTGCTCACTTTCTCACTTTCTCACTTGCTCACTTGCTCACTGGCTCACTTGCTCACTTGCTCACTTGCTCACTTGCTCACTTGCTCACTCACTCACTTACTCACTTGCTCACTTGCTCACTTGCTCACTCACTCACTCACTCACTTGCTCACTTGCTCACTTGCTCACTTGCGCACTTGCTTACTCACTCACTTGCTCACTTGCTCACTTGCTTACTTGCTCACTTGCTTACTGGCTCACTGGCTCACTTGCTCACTTGCTCACTTGCTCACTTGCTCACTTGCTCACTCACTTACTCACTTGCTCACTTGCTCACTTGCTCACTCACTCACTCACTCACTCACTTGCTCACTTGCTCACTTGCTCACTTGCTCACTTGCTCACTTTCTCACTTTCTCACTTGCTCACTTGCTCACTGGCTCACTGGCTCACTTGCTCACTTGCTCACTTGCTCACTTGCTCACTTGCTCACTTGCTCACTCACTCACTTACTCACTTGCTCACTTGCTCACTTGCTCACTCACTCACTCACTCACTTGCTCACTTGCTCACTTGCGCACTTGCTTACTCACTCACTTGCTCACTTGCTCACTCACTCACTCACTTGCTCACTTGCTCACTTGCTTACTCACTCACTTACTCACTTGCTCACTTGCTCACTTGCTCACTCACTCACTCATTCACTTGCTCACTTGCTCACTTGCTCACTCACTCACTCACTCACTCACTTGCTCACTTGCGCACTTGCTTACTCACTCACTTACTCACTTGCTCACTTGCTCACTTGCTCACTCACTCACTCACTTGCTCACTTGCTCACTTGCGCACTTGCTTACTCACTCACTTGCTCACTCACTCACTTGCTCACTTGCTCACTTGCTCACTTGCTCACTTGCTCACTTGCTCACTTGCTCACTTGCGCACTTGCTTACTTGCTCACTTGCTCACTGGCTCACTGGCTCACTGGCTCACTGGCTCACTTGCTCACTTGCTCACTTGCTCACTTGCTCACTTGCTCACTTGCTCACTTGCGCACTTGCTTACTTGCTCACTTGCTCACTTGCTCACTGGCTCACTTGCTCACTTGCTCACTTGCTCACTTGCTCACTTGCTCACTTGCTCACTTGCTCACTTGCTCACTTGCTCACTTGCTCACTTGCGCACTTGCTTACTTGCTCACTTGCTCACTTGCTCACTCACTCACTCACTCACTCACTTGCTCACTTGCTCACTTGCTCACTTTCTCACTTTCTCACTTGCTCACTTGCTCACTGGCTCACTTGCTCACTCACTTACTCACTTGCTCACTTGCTCACTTGCTCACTCACTCACTCACTCACTCACTCACTTGCTCACTTGCTCACTTGCTCACTTGCTCACTTGCTCACTTGCTCACTTGCTCACTTGCTCACTTGCTCACTTGCTCACTTGCGCACTTGCTTACTTGCTCACTTGCTCACTTGCTCACTTGCTCACTTGCGCACTTGCTTACTTGCTCACTTGCTCACTTGCGCACTTGCTTACTTGGTCACTTGCTCACTTGTTCACTTGCTCACTTGCTCACTTGCTCACTTGCTCACTTGCGCACTTGCTTACTTGCTCACTTGCTCACTTGCTCACTTGCTCACTTGCTCACTTACTCACTTATTTATTTATTTTATTTTTTTATTTTTTTATTTTTTATTTATTTTTTTTTTTTTTTTTTAAATCGGCTGATCAAAGAACAAAATGCCATTAGAGTTTTTGTTTGTAACGCTACATATTAGAAGGAATGTATATTCCGTCCTGTATATTCATTAAGGCATGGTGCATTTTTTGTAATAAAAATCCAAAAATCTAATTTTTTGACCAAACAGGCTAAGATATGCCTTAAGTATAGAAAGTACGCCTAGGCCGCACCTCTCTCGGGGCGCACATAGACTGCACATGGGCATCCCCTACCGACATTGCTTTCCCATTGTCATTTAATTCCACGTATTACGAAGGCCACCGCCTGCAGTACCTACCGTGTGTAGAATCAGAGGGCGTTAGACATGGTGTGTTGCACTCACATGGCTTTCTCTACACTTGTTCAAACTATTCTTACAAACACTTACTCCTGTATCAAGTTAATTGAGATAAACATTTGTAGAAATAATTTTATTTTTAATTTTCTTGGAATATGGAAATACAGTTGGCTTTAAGTGATAGTCAAATCTTTTAAATCTGGTCGTTATGTGATGGCTTTGAAATTCCCTTCTCTTTGCATGACCAATAGCTAAAAAAGATCTGATGTATTGCACTCGCATGACTTTCTCCTACAAAGTCTTATTCCTATATCTTCTCCATACTAGTCGAGATAAATATTTACAGAAATGATCTTATCGCTTTTCTCCTTGTAGGTACAAGGGGAATATGGGAATACAGTAGGCTTTGAGTGATAGTCAAATCTTTTAAAGCTTTCAGGCTCCCTTCTCTTTGCACGGCTAAAATATAAAACAACAAAATGAATAGCTATCTTGTATTTGATGTAAGCTTGTTTTCCAAGTCTCACACCAATAACAAGGAATATCTCCGAAATGGTTCACTCTACAAAGAAAAATTATTTGGACATAAATTGTGTGTTTTAGCAAGATCTGCATTTTTGTATAGAAAGATTTGGTCTATCTCTTACGGTTTACCAGTTATGCAAAAGTCGTCCGGAGTAAACAGGACCACATGGGCTATAACCAGAAAATTCAAGATATACATTTCATTTGCCATAAAAAGATCTCAAACATGTCATTTTAATCAAAATCGTTAGAGCCATTTTCGAGAAAATAACAATTTTCGAAAAATTAACCATGTAAAGGGTAGTTTAGGGTGGAGGAATTTTCTTCAAAATCTTCGTGTCGCACCCTTAAAAGTCAAACTTAAATACCAACTTTGGTTTTTAACCGACTTTTCGTTTTTGAGTTATGTTGTCCAAAGACAGACACATACACACGGACCTTTTTCTAAAAATGAACTCAGGGGCCTCAAAACATATATTTCCGGCGAAATCTCGACATCGAATTTTTGGGTGGAATACAATACTTCCTGTACTTACTATACGTAGCAGAGAAAGTGAAAACGAGCTAGCCTTAATTCTAATATTAGGAAATCCTTTGCAGTGAAAACGTTCAAAATGATTGTGGGTTCTGTTAGCCAAAATCATGGTATATTTGGCAATATTAAAGGAAATATAAGGTAATAAGCTTTTCTAACCATAGTTTGTATATCTGCTAACAAACGATAGATGCATCACTTCAGAGTTTTTACACCAGGTATTGTTTAAACTACTAATGAGAAACGTAAAATAGCATTCTTCCGTCGCATTCTGATGTTTTTTCCTGTCTTTTCTTTGTACTGTAAGAGTTGTTTACGTTATTGACTTAGCTGGTTTATTGCACTACAAAGCTCACTGCTGCAAGACTAGGAGACAAAAACACTTGGTTACAAACATTGTGGATAGATCTGAAGACATGCAATGAATGCCATGCGTTTGTTTCATTTATTTAGCACGGAAATTAAGGAATCTTTGCTAAGTACCAACACTAATTTGTTGACTGATTTCATTTTAATAGCTAGCATTGAGTGTAACTGATAAGGGATAACGAGCTATCCTGACAACCATTAGCCGTCCTGGTAATGTGTAAAACAAGGCAATTTGTTCAGGCAGAGTTAAAAGATGTTTCTTCTCTGCTTGCATAGAATAGCATGCTTAAAGTGAGACAGGTACCCAAATTAATGACAAAACACTTTTTTTTATGTTTATATCCGATTAATATTGAGAATTCACTAATTCATCTGGAGTGATGCTAATATTATGGTAAGATGTCTTCAACACTTAATACAAACAATCCATCTACTAGAACAAACAGCAAAAGAAGTTGGTCTCCAAGTAAAAGTTCTAAAACAAAAATGTTAGCACAATCAAGGACAGAAATTAACAGAGATCAACAATTGAGAACAGACACTAATAATCCTGAAGTAGTGAATAAATTTTCATATTTTGGTACAGTTACGAGGGTAAATCAAAAAGTAAGTAACACTTGCTCGCCACAAGAGCACGCCGTGTGTGGCGATGGTGGCCAATGTGTAACTGCTGACACATCCGGTAGGTAGGGTGGTGTGGTATCCCGTCGTGTTGTTTGAGCAGAGCAGGCCTGGCTCAATGGCATGCCAACTGGATATTCACTCCAAATTGGAGGTGCGTGCAACAATCACATTTCTGTGGGCTAAAGAGCTCAGTTACATGGACATTCATTGTGAAATCACTGTTTTTTTATTGTGGGCATGCGATTTTTCACCGCAACACCTCACACGGCCCACCAAACATGGGAACTGCTACAGCGATTCAAGTGGGAGGTAAGACAACATCCCCCATACAGTCCAGACTTAGCGCCATGCGATTAC
>CM060962.1:13093199-13168199 GCA_030765045.1 Tenodera sinensis | reverse complement strand
CACATAAAGGGGTGATTCTGTCCTTCCTTGTGGTGACAGTTTATTGCATATTTTATATTTTCTTCTCTTACTTTCTCTAGTACGTACCGAGCGGGATGCCTCAGGGGGTAACGTCTGTGGTCCCCATTCGGGATGTCGCGGGTTCGATCCCCGTGGCCGTGCACTCTGATATGCGTTTTTCCATGGTTTCCCCATGTCACTCAGGTGAATGCTGGGGCGCATTATTTCATACCACAGTTTCCTTTCCATCATTTCCCTTCACTCTATTTCCTTATCATCTTTCAGGTGTAGTGCTGGCAGAGCCGGGCAGATGGCGTGGTTGATTGCGCATGGTAACTGCTGTTCTCGGCGCTAGGTGGCGTTTGGTCGGCCTTGTCCTCCGTCGGGGAGGCGGGGGGGACGCTCAGTGCGACACCGGATCTGCGGTGTGATGACTGCTTGACGGGGCCTGGCGCCGGGATGAACAGATCTCAGCACTTATTAGGGACTTCCGCGCGTCTCTGTGGCCTGTCTAGCTGCGAGCCTGTATGGCACCTTCGGTTCCCTCATTTCATCCTTACCTACTGGGGGGGTGGTAGCCACAATAAATTTGTCTAGGTTGACGTGAGCAAGGAGTCCCCCTCTGTGTCTGTAACCTTTACCTTTATCGTTTACCTTTTCTCTACTACGTAAAGTAAGTAGAGGAAGAATCGTATTCCACCCAAAAATTCGATGTCGAGATTTCACCAGAAATGTTTTGAGGTCCCCTGAATCCAAAAATGTATTTTCAGAAAAAGATCCGCGCGCGCGTCTGTGTGTGCGCGCGCGTCTGTGTGTGTGTGTGTGTGTGTGTGTGTGTGTGTGTGTGTGTGTGTGTGTGTGTGTGTGTGTGTGTGTGGGAAGCGTAACTCAAAAACGAAAATTGGTTAAAAACCAAAGGTGGTATTTATGTTTAATGTCTTTTAAGGCTGTGACATGAAGATTTTGAAGAAAATTCCTCCACCCTAAACTACCCTTTCGATGAAAACCGTAAGAGACAGCCCAAATCTTACTGTACAAAAATGTAGATCTTGCTGAAACCTACAATTTATGTCCGAATAAATTTTTTCGCAGAGTGAACAATTTCGGAGATATTGCTTGTTATTTGTGTCAGTTTTGGAAAACTTCAAACTGTCGTCAAATGGAACATTGATATTCATTTTCTTATATGTTAAGTGTGCAATGAGAACGGAATTTGAAAGCTTTAAAAGATTTGACTATCGCTCAAAGTGTACTGTATTCCCATATTCCCCTTGTACCTACAAGGAAATAAACAATAAGGTAATGTCTGCATATGTTTATCTCAAGTAACAGGAAGAAGATAAAGGGATAAGGGTTTGTAAGAATGGTTAGTACAGGAGTAGAGAAAGTCATGTGAGTGCAACACATAAGATTTTTTAAGACATGTGAACAACGCTGCTTTAAGTTCAGCAGCAGTGTCATAAATGTATTAAGTTAGTCCAACACTGGAATCAAAGATGCAGAAATGGAAATGGAAGCAGCCCTTAAAGTGAACATGACTCAGAACAGTGAGTTGCAAATGTCATCAATTTGTCAAGTTACTCTTAGGCCAGAAGGATATGGAAATGCTTCCCACCATTTGCCTGGCGACCCAGGAAGGTGGGCCACCGAGGACCGAACCCGCGACCTCCCGAATGCCACCTGAGCCATCCCGCTCGGTTTTGTTACAATAAATAACGTGATATATTTTGAGTTTGCAAAGAAAATGATGTATCTGTATTGAGAAGAGCTTCATCGCATGACGTGACTGGGGCGAGGAGCTACTAGAGGCCTGGGCGACTCGCGGGATACCTTGAGCGACCTTAATTTAAACATACTGCTATAGTGGAAGGCCCTGAGCAGGCTACACACAGTGAGCACTAGCTGCCCAGCCCTGTGCTACTGTTTCCAACATAATGTGAGTTAACATTTTCTTTAGAACCTCCCACTTCATCTCGTACTCCTTCATAGAACACCTTCAGGTATTCCTTGCGTATTGTTCTCTAGGAGCAATATTATATATCACCGACAACGCTTAGCATGTTGTGCGGGATGGTAAACTGATCGGTTTTCAAATAGGAGTCCCTGTCCGGAAATGCACAGTTTGGACGCTAGAGAGCATCGAAGTTTCAGAACGAACGGTTGTGACAATTTGTTAACATTCGTTTTGGTATCTTAATACGGGAGGTATGTAACCCTTTAGCCATCAGTGTATTGGGATGAACGACCTGAGCATAATAACATTCCTGCGCATGCGCTAAATTGCTCCATAGAGTCTGGAGCGTATCCTACTGCGTTACTTGTGTAGTTTCCAGTACAGTAACGTTTTAACAGCAGTGCGACAGCTGCTGAAATGACCGAAATGAGCTCCAGCACACTTTAATGTAAATGTGAAGAATCACCTCAACGTCGATTGATAGAGGTGGATGCGTACCATGCCCAGCACGGTCACCAGATCTGACACCTCTCCACTATTTTCTGTGCAGTTGTATGACGAGTATGGTGTATGACACTCCTGTGACGTCAGCGGAGGACCTTATGGCTTGAGTCCCGGGTGCGATTAAAAATCTTAAAGGACAACCACACGTATTGGGTCATGTGCATGAGGCTCGCCACCGGCAGTATAAGTTCTGCAATGACGTAGGAGTTAGTAATATAGACAGCTCGATATTGGGTTTATTGACACCATCTCACCATCTCACACTAATTAATTAAAGAGCAACGTGCTCCAAAGAAAGCAAGGAGTGCCGAAAGTCCATTTAAATCCTACTAGGAAAGTTGTGACTGTAGAGCCAAATGCATTCTTTATCCAAAAATCTGATGTGTTGCACTCACATGACTTTCTCTACTTTTGTACTAACCATTCTTACAAACTCTTATTCCTGTATCTTCTTCGTGTTAGTTAAAATAAACATTTGTACAAATTATCTTATTGCTTATTTCCTTGTAGGTGCAACGGGAATGTTAGAATACAGAAGGCTTTGTGCGATAGTCAAATCTTTTAAAGCTTTGAGATTCCGTTCTCTTTGCACACGTAACATATAAAAAAATGAACAAAGATGTTCCATTTCACGAAAGTTTTAAGATTTCCGAAACTCACACACATAACAAGGAATATCTCCGAAATGGTTCAACCTAAAAGAAAATGTATTGAGACATAAATTGTGTATTTTAGCAAGATCTACATTTTTTGTATAGTATGATTTGGTCTTTCTCTAACGGTTTACCAGTTATGCAAAAGTTCTCCAGAGTAAATACGACTTCAGGGGCTATATCCAGAAAATTCAAGATATACATTTCATTTGTCATAAAAATATCTCAAACATATGGCATTTTAATCAAAATCGTTAGAGCCATTTTCAAGAAAATAAAAATTTTCGAAAAATCTTCCATGTAAAGGGTAGTTTAGGGTGGGGCTATTTTCCTCAAAATGTTCGTGTCGCATCCTTGAAAGACATTAAACTTAAATACCAACTTTGGTTTCTAACCGACTTTTCCTTTCTGAGTTATGCTGTCCACAGACTGACAGACTGACACGCAGACTGACACACGGACCTTTTTCTAAAAATGCTTTTTTTTGGATTCAGGGGGTCTCAAAACATATATTTCCGGTGAAATATTGACATCGAATTTTTGGGTGGAATACAATACTTTCCCTGCTTGCCAGTAGAGAAAGTAGAAATGGGGTTTGTACCAGTGCTTTCCAGATCATTGAAATAAAAGACCAGTTTTGGTATCAAAAAACCAAATTAACCAGTTAAACACTGCGCACCGTACGTAAACTTTACGCAGTGAGGAAAAAACAGCGCTCAAGGTTAGGAAGGTAGAAACGGCAAAGCGAGAGAGAGAGAGAGAGAGAGAGAGAGAGAGAGAGAGAGAGAGAGAGAGAGAGAGAGAGAGAGGTGTAAGGAAAGAGCGATTGCAAGTTTGCACCGAGGTCGCATTTTGCACCTTGCACCTCGCAATGCACCCTGAGAGCCCCTGGCCTACAGGGAGCCGGAAGGGTGACACTTATAAACCTGCCATTCCGGTATTAAGGTAGCATTACAACGTGTAAGGTGCTAGACAGCTGTTGTAGTTACTTTGGTGGCGGCCGTGGTCCAGTAAACCAACACGTGTTGTGCCGTGGCAAAGTTGGGGGAAAAAGCACGCAAGAGAACTTTAAAGAGACGATTGTTGCGGAGTCCGAATAACCACGTGAGGGAACAGCAGGCCCTGCCCCGCCATTTAAAAATGAGTTTAAGGGACACTGGAGGTGAAATTTGAAAGTTCCACATTTTTTGATAGATTTTTCTGAAATTTTTACTGTGTTTGTATTTATATGAGAAGAGGAGGTACACCAAATTTCATTAAAATTGGATAATTCGTTTAGGATATATAAATTATTTTATGAATTTAATTGGCACATTTTCAAAATAGAGCTCGCGTCTATTGACTTTTCAAAATTCATTTATATTGGCAGAACTGATACTCTAAAACATGGGTAACAATTGTATGAAGAGATATTTCAAATACGTTTGCTGATTATGCTGCACATATTTTTAATAACAAAGAAAATTTAATCTTAAAAATTATTGATTTTTTTCATACAAAAAAATGTTTTTGGAATTCATGTTAATGATAGCATCAATGAATGAATCATAGTTTTGTTTAGCTGCTATTTATGAATACTTTTGGAAATTTTCATTGAATTTGAAGCAAAACTCAGGCGCGACCTTCTTTTGGAATGTGCAGAAATGTAGTTTTGAGAAAAACAGGCTTTTATATAGGAACATACTGTGTACGTTAAGGGAAGAGCGCTATTTGAAAGGGCCGTAATGGCCACATGGAGTGGGGGATGTGAAAAATGTTAGCTGATCCAAATGCACAGGAACATTTTAAGGTAAAAAAACAATTTTCAACTTTTTGACAATTTTGACCAAAATTTCACTCCCAATGTCCCTCAAATACCCTGAGTGTGTGCATCACGTGCTTAATCACGGCTTCGCCAGCATGGTACCTCTGCTTGCTTCATTGTCCGGGAAATAATTTGCAAGAATTCTGCAGCCAATTTTATGGATTCGCTTAAACAAAATTTGTTCCACGCTCAACTCGAGCCTATCACAAAGCGGCATCTGCTTGACACCCCTCCCCCTTGTGCCGGATTGACAATGGATATAGGGGACCAGGTGTCTCCACATCTTGATATAACCACTGCATATTTTTAAACGCAGCGATTCATGCAGTATCCTAGTCACGTGTGTACCCCTGGTCACGTCTCTGACACACTCGCATTCTTGTGTGCCAACAATTTAATGACCGGTACTAACCGGGATGCTTCTGCGGAACCCCACGAGCACCTGCATTCTGCATTACTAGTTTACTAACGGCACGTGCATGGAGAGACGTTGTATAGACAGAGGACCATCGTCACTAGGGGTGGCTCCCTGGAGATGAGAGCGACATTAGCTCTTGAAAGCCTGGAGGTTCACCTGGCTGAGAGCCCGAGAGACATTATGTTAAAACGTGTTTCATATCTTCATATTTCCAGCCAGAGAATGCCGTCTCGAGTGTGTGTATTGCAAACTATGTCTAATTGGGTTTATACAGGACAATGCCTCAAAAGAAGGAAAACAAGCATGATACTGTAATCCCTTCCTAAGGGGGCGTGAAAAAATAGTTGGTGAATGAAGTGAAAAGATGAGTGTATGTTGACCTTGTCCTCAGGTTTAGAATCGGTGAGAGAAAAACTGTGTCGTCACTTTGCCATGACAACCGAGTTAACAAAAGAAGGGTCACAATCTGTTCACGTGCATAGTGGTTAGAGAGAGAGAGAGAGAGGGGGGGGGGGACAACCTGTCTGTTTCATTTGGTCAGCCTCTTGTCAACAGTAGTAACGTAAGACATTGCAGCGTCCTCTGGAGAAAAACAAGACTGAACATTTTCAAATAGATATTGATTGTGCAATGTTTTAATTTTTAAGCGTAAAGAACTAGAAAGCGCCCCTCACGCCCTTCATCCCCCAAACGCCCACTAACAGTTATTACAATGAGCAGTAATGTACCACCCTACTGCAACAAACATTACCTAATTAGTGCACTGACTCCACAATAGTAAAGGGCTTTCCAAATTGAATACTTGACTGACCGACAACTTACGGAGGGGGACTAAGCACTTCGACCGAAAGGCGATCCTGACGGAGCACCCCATGGGAAGATGGATGAGGTGAATGGATCCTAAGGGCGGCCGAAACTTTTCCACGACAGAGCAGGTGGCAGAGTACCTACATTTTCCCAGTCAGAAGCACCCCGGCGGAGGCTGGGTTAGCTCCCATGCAACCCTCGATCTTCTACCACACCATGGGGGCTATGAAACTACTGGCTCACCTTCCAATCCGGGGGACAAGCTTTCCAGAGCGCTGCCACGACGCTCGCCGACGCTTCCAACCTTGAAAGACACCTAACACGATGAAGGGTAAAAATAAATTATTTATGTAAGGAAATAGAGGGGCAGGAAATTCGCAGGATATGCAAATCCTTCCCAGCATTCACCTGGACACCCGGGGAAACCTCCGAAAAAAAACCAAGAAGTTGGGCCAAGAGGATCGAACCCGTGACCTTCCGAATGCGGGCCACAGACGTTACCGCCTGAGCCATCCCACTCAGTTTTGCTCACCGGCATTTCAGCATATTCTCTTAATTTTGTTCGTCATTTGTTTTCGAAACAGAAGTTCACTTACACGAGTATTTTTAACGTATTGGTTCTAACGAAGGCCCGTATTTTGTAACTAGTACATTATGAACATTGTCCACTGGTACACATATTCTGATCGTGACTTCTAAATTGTGAAAATGACAATCAAGGCCCGGATTTTTATGATATGTCAGAATTTTTATTTGTGATTTTTTCCATGGAAAATATAAGCGAAGCACGATTTTATCAATGGTGATTAAAATTATGGAATTCTCGTGGCTCATATAAAGTCATATTCTGGTATTCTTACGTTTTTCTTTCTTTTTCTTTACAATTTTCTTGTCATTTTTAGTTTCTCCACTACGTATAGTGAACTAGAGGAAGTACTGTATTCCACCCAAAAATGTGATGCCGAGATTTCATCGGAAATATATATTTTGAGGTCCCTGAATTAAAAAAGAACATTCTTAGAAAAAGGTCCGTGTGTGTGTCTGTGTGTGTCTGTTTGTGTGTGTGTGTGTGTGTCTGTGTGTGTGTTTGTGTGTGTGTGTTTGTGTGTGTGTTTGTGTGTGTGTTTGTGTGTGTGTTTGTGTGTGTGTTTGTGTGTGTGTTTGTGTGTGTTTGTGTGTGTTTGTGTGTGTTTGTGTGTGTGTTTGTGTGTGTGTGTTTGTGTGTGTTTGTGTGTGTGTTTGTGTGTGTTTGTGTGTGTTTGTGTGTGTTTGTGTGTGTGTTTGTGTGTGTGTTTGTGTGTGTTTGTGTGTGTTTGTGTGTGTGTTTGTGTGTGTGTGTTTGTGTGTGTTTGTGTGTGTGTGTGTGTGTGTCTGTGGACAGCTTAACTCAAAAACGAAAAGTTAACTAAAACCAAAGTTGGTATTTAGTTTTAGTGTCTCTTAAGGATGCTGCACAAATATTTTGAAGAAAATTCCTTCACTTTAAACAACCGTTTACATCGAAAATGTTTCGAAAATCATTATTTTCTCGAATATTGCCTTAATGATTTTGTTTAAAATGCCATATGTTTGAGATATTTTTATAGACAACAAAATGTACATTTTGAATCTTCTGGCTATAGCCTATGTAGTCTTGTTTACTCTGTATGACTTTTGCATAACTGGTAAACCATAAGAGATGGACCAAATCTTACTATATAAAAATGTAAACGTAAACCCCGCGCGACAGCCCACGAAGGGCCAAGGCCTACCGCCCAGCCGCTGCGTCCCCCACCTCTGCCCACTACAGGCGTCATTGGTGAGGTGCAGTACTGGAGGGTGGGACGTGGTCAGCGCCCCGAGCCCTCCCGGCCAGTTATGCGGTTTTCTAGACCTGGGGCCGCTACTTCTTCATCAAGTAGCTCCTCAATTGGTCCCTCCGGGACCTAACGAGGCTGAGTGCACCCCGTGCCAGACCTCCCAGAGGGGATAAAAAACCCCTGCTGGTACCGGGGATCGAACCAGGGTCCTCCGCGCCAGAGGCAAGATATAAAAATGTAGATCTTGCTAAAACACAATTTATAACCGAATAAATTTTTTTTGTAGAGTAAACCATTCCGGCCATATTCCTTGTTTTTGTGAGTTTTGGAAAACAAACTTTCGTCAAATGGAAGATCGTGATTCATTTTTTATGTCTTAGCCGTGCAAAGAGCTTTAAAAGTTTGGCTATCGCTCAAAACCCACTGCATTCCCATATTCCCCTTGCAACTACAAGGAAATAAACAATAAGATAATTTCTGCAAATCTTTGTCTTAACTAACATGAAGAAGATATAGGAATAAGAGATTGTAAGAATGGTTAGTACAAGAATAGAGAAAGTCATGTGAGTGCAACACGTCAGATTTTTTTCTCAGTTGTTTTATAGCTCATTTTAAAGTACTATCAGTTCATAAAAACCCGGGCCCTAGTTATAACATATTTAAAACACATTGAATTCCTGTTACAAAATACATTAATGTATTTAATAATACATTAATGAAGTTTCTTAGTCTACCGAGCAGTCAGCATTAATGCTGTTTCCTATTAACAATGTGTGTTGTAATTTGTTCCGTAATTGCATTAACATCCTTTGCACTACATTTTCCATTTTAGGTACACTATGGGAGTTACACAAAAGAAAAGAATATTTCATAATCTAAGCCTGTTTTACAATTAAATTCAAGTGAAAGTTATAAAATGACATTCCAGTAATTACCTACTGTTAAAGATGATGCATCATTTGCCCCTTGATCAGCTACTTTATAACTTAAGGGGAGCCATCAGTAAAATTTGAGCAAAAATTATTAATTTTTTTTTTTTTTCCCCTTAAAATTATCTTTGCACTTTGTGCATTCAGAGCAGGTGGGCGTGGCTCATGAAAAGCATTCATTACCCCATTGAAGTTTCAATCAGGCGGTCAGATTCAGTGCCAGTGGATGTAAGAAGAGACATCTTGTGGGATTTTCTACAAACATTCGTCCCGGTAAAACAGTGCTGAAATATGGTGAAAGCTTTGTCTGTGTACATGTGTTAACCACGAGGTGCTGTTTTTCTAAATTTTATACCATAATTTTTGTTTCTAAAAAGAAATTGCAAACTGCAGTGACTTGGGCTATTAATGAATTCAATATGGGTTGTGAAGCCACTCTACGTAAAGGAGCCGCGCCGTAGCCGAGTGGTTAGACCATTCACTTCCCATAAAAGCGACCCGGGTTCGATCCCAGGCAACTGCATATGGGATTCGTGCGTGTTGGACGGAGCGGCGCTGGGACGGATTTCTTCCGGGTTCTCCGGTTTCCCCCGCCATCTCATTCCACCGGTGTTCCATCTTCATTCCATGTATCATCAGTGTCACCGCCTGCGGTGCCTTAGTTAAACACTACGAAACTCTACGTGGAGTGGAGTGTGGAGTTTAAGGGCCCGTCGACAGCTGGGTCATTTGGGCCCCACGAAACTCTACGTAAAGGAAAGGGTTAGAGCTAGTAAAGAAAGTCCAATCAGCGAAAGAATTAGTACCTAATGTTTGGGATAAGCGAAGATTAATATTTTCGCGAAGGAGGGTTGTCATTGGTTGAAATTTCAAATTGCTATGCACATGATTGGTTGATTTCAACCAACTCACGTATCAGTGAAATAGACTTTGAAAAGTGTAATTTGGAGTAGGGCATTTTCTTGGAAATCTTCGTGTCGCATCCTTGGAAGAATACGAATACGAAGTTGAGTGTTAAAACAACTTTTCGCTTTGAGTTAGGCTGTTCATAAATATGGACGGACACACACACTACACACACACACGCACGCACGCACGCACGCACACACACATACACACACATACACACAGGTGGAATAGCGTTCGTTGCTATCCCGGTCCCATCCAGGAGGAATCGATTCATATCTAACTTTAGTCAATCAGAGACATCAGAATATCTTTGCCCACGTGGAGTTAATCACGCAATAGGAGCTGGTTCTGCTTTACTGCTGTGAGCAGAGCACCTTGGTTGCGAGTCACCCTAATTATTGAGGTGTTTGTTTGCACAAAATTAGATTTTGTTTTCCATCTGGTGGTACGGAAGCAGTAATTGGTTTAGAGCTAATTCTGAGGGTTTTTAAGTTCTGTGGGATGCTACCAGTAACAACACCTGTTTTTTATTGTCAGTAAATCTATTTGCGTGGGACCGTGGTAGGGATCAAACCGCAACCTTGAGCACACGATGTCACTTCCAATGAACTTAAAGCACTGTAACTTCGAAAGCAAGAACAACACAACTACTGAGTAACAAGAACACAAAGCAATCGACTCAACGGAAAACTGGGTTAAATCAGACTTCCTCTGAAGGAGCCAGTTGTTCTATTCACACTTTCGTACTTGAAGTTGGTTTATTTATTGTTTGTCACACGTTTGTGAAAACTTTAAGTGACGCTTATGGATGTGTTGTTGCAAAGTTTATGACTATTTACACTACTCCCCAAAAATCATACCTCCGCGATAAAAGTGGGTGATTCTTAAGGGAAAAGTATGCTGATTTTGAAACAAGCCACAGAAATCTATCAAGTTAAATTAAAAGAATATGAAGACATTTAGGTTTTCACCTACGAGGTTTCAGACCAGATATTATATCACATTTGTTGTTGTGATATAATGATATATGGTATATACTATAAACCACCATGGTATCATGGTCAATTAAGGTTAATTCAAATTGTTGTTTTATATGCACGCAATAGTATTTGGACTATACTGAAGGTACATTGTACTGCTGTCTACTTTCTCTTACTGGAAACCAACAATAGTCCTGGGTCCTTACGACCTTGGTACCTCTTCTCCTGATGAAACCATTCCCTTTGCTCATCACTAACATCGCCGAGCTTTCCGGAAAAAAAGTCTAGATGTAAATGGAGGAAACGGATTTTGAAAGACTTTCTACAACCCATGTCTTTGTAGCATTTCAACAAATTTGACACCAAATTTTTAAAGTTTTTTTTTTTTTTTCTTTGTTTCCAAGAGAAGCACGCACTACCCTTGTAAATGACTGCCAAGCTGCTAATTCCACCATTTGTAACGATTTCTCAAACATTTCGTCCCCCAGAAGGTTTTGGATTTGAGGTCCAACAAAAACTCCTTCTCTCCATATTGCGTAAGTTAACTGTGGAAACTTACCTTGCAAATTCACTTCTGTCCTTGTTGAATGCCTTAACAAAATTCTTCATCATCCCAAGTTTTATAAGTTAGGGAGGCAAAAGAATGTTATCAGGCTGAACCAAACTCTCCCGTGGGACACATTCCTGTTGTACCACATCATGTTTTGCATATTACAACAATGAACCTCATATTTTAGAACACGTACAGTCTTAGTCATATTTTCATAACTTTCTTTAAGTCCTACAGAATGGAATATTGGAACAGATGGAAGTTTGTTACCATTATGAA
The DNA here is from genome assembly GCA_030765045.1 of Tenodera sinensis. NCBI lineage: Eukaryota > Metazoa > Arthropoda > Insecta > Mantodea > Mantidae > Tenodera > Tenodera sinensis. The sequence continues at coordinate 13,156,613 of CM060962.1, read as the reverse complement.
GTAACACAGTTTTTAAGCTGTACTTTGATGAGTCTATAAACAACTGTCAGCTATCTGAATTATGCTCAGTTCCTAACTCACTCATTAAACCATTGTTGTCTATACACATTCCATTTTAAGTTTCATTTTCAGAATATAAGTGTGAAAATGGACAATGGTTTAATGAGTGAGTTAGGAACTGAGCACAATTCAGATGGCTGACAATAAATAACACTACCCAAACATGAAATTTACCTCCACGAAGATAATACATGTTTTAGCTACAGAAACACATTCTTTCCATAGAAAAATTATCCAAATTTCTGACGACACAGGCTTGGTTAAATTGTACACATTGTCATCTTCACAGTCTGTGAGTACCTGCGTATGTAATCGTGTAGGATCAGGATGGGAAACCTGTGACACGCGAGTTACCGGCTGCTACGTGGACTCGTTTCCGATGCTGTATATCTAAAATATCTAAAAATTGTGACGTGATGCGTCATTTTAAACTTCATTTTCAAAGTATAAATGTGAAAATGGACTAACACATGTATTATCGACGTGGAGGTAAATTTCATGTTTGGGTGGTGTTATTAATTGGAACATAATTCTTAAAAGGCTAACTATAGTTTTGTGTAACTTACTTTATTTCCGAAATATAGGTGCTAAGCTTTGTTACATTTACCTCTCAATTACGAAGAAGTTCACGAAAATGGCTTTTCAGGTTAAGCTAGTTGAATAAATATACACGTCTAAATAAGGATACTCAACAAGAACACTTTTTACGGTGACAATGCGTTAAGGGGGTGCTTTTTCTTCTTCATTCTCATCAATGTGCTGCTTTTTTATATAATTCAGAATTTCCTTCTCTAAAGTGTTTGTCTTATGAGGTAAGAACATTGAGAAGTCAGAAATGGTTCCTGCTGGCAGCAATACTTTCTGAGAAAAACGTACACATTTGTAGAATAAAATGTGAGAGCAGGGGCGGCCCCGGGGGTAGTGCCTCCGTACCGTGGCACCACCTTAAAAAGGGGAAGAAATAGCTATTGACAATTCCACGAATCCCACTTCTGACACCATTGTCACAAAGCGACAGAGGTCCATTCCAATTTTTTTTTTAACTTTATTTTGTTCCAAAAACTTTTGCACAAGCACACAGTTCTCTTTTACCGACGTTAGCACAGTCTACAGTCTTTTGTGATATTACAGCTTACAACTGTTTTCTTCTCGTAATCTTGACTCACTCCTTCCTGTCATTCTTCACTTTCTCCGTCTCTCAAACAGCTGACTGACGATACAATCTCTCAACACTCATTAGCTGCTTCGCTATCTTCCTTTCGACGCGACCGTACACATGCAGCTGACACACAAACTAAAACTAAAAACTGACTGATTCCCGTCTGTAACTCACTAACCCTGCTCGTTGCCTCGCCTTCTTATACAGCGAGAATGACGTATACTTCCTCGAACTTCTACAAATAAGGCGGCTGCCAGACACTTCTCGAATAATCTGGAAAACCTCTTTTTGTTTTACCGCTCTGAGTTCTGTCACGTGTTCATAACAGTCGCGCGAGGCAGCCTCACCTTGAGTGCCGCCAGCGTGTGGGGCAGCCCGGACCCGACCGTCCTTTGTTGAGTACCGCAGCCAGCGTTACAGTATTCTAAATGATGTATTTGTATACTCCAAATTCAGTCATGTTTTCCAACCCTTCCGCCAGGGGTCTGATGTACAATTTCCGAATCAGCGTGATAAGTGTGGAATCCCCTCCGATATGTAACCAAGAAATAAATCAATCAATTCGTCTTGGTGGACGGTATGCGGTCAATCACCTGAGCAGCTGGTTCAGAAGATCCATCCTCTTTAGTACAGAATGCGTTCTGTTGGGACTTTGAACTATGTAGTAGTAACTCATATCATTTTCGAGTGTTACATGTTGATAGGTCTGTCTTGTGCTTTGTGCGTGGAAGAAGCGCATATCAGCAATACAGAAACTTGCCCAACATAATGCCGACCACTCAAAGCCTCGTTCAGAGAATATAACTTTGGTGCAGCCTATGTAACCCAACGAATATTGAAAAATCCGTTAAGTATTACCCAACCTAAACAGAATTACCTTTCAGAGTTTTCATTTTTATCATTGTCTAAAAGAAAAGTTCGATAATAGTGGGAGCATGATTCTGCTTTTCTGTCAGAACTGACATCTGTAAATCAAATAAATCTTTCTTCAACATTTCCCTCGACATTTATATAACGAACGGTGCACAGCCGACCTTCACTTTTAAGGGCCACTGGGAGTGAAATTTGGAAGTTCCACATTTCTTGATAGATTTTTCTGAAATTTTTACTGTATTTGTATTTATATGAGAATAGGCAGTACACCAAATTTCATTAAAATTGGATAATTCGTTTAGGATATATAAATTATTTTATGAATTTAATAGCCACATCTTCAAAATAGAGCTCGCGTCTATTGACTTTTCAAAATTCATTTATATTGGCAGAACTGATACTCTAAAACATGGGTAACAATTGTATGAAGAGATATTTCAAATGCCTTTGCTGATTATGCTGTACATATTTTTTTAATAACAAAGAAAATTTAATCTTAAAAATTATTGATTTTTTTCATACAAAAAAAGTTTTTGGAATTCATGTTAATGATAACATCAATATTGAATCATAGTTTTGTTTAGCTGCTATTTATGAATACTTTTGGAAATTTTCATTGAATTTGAAGCAAAACTCAGGCGCGACCTTCTTTTGGAATGTGCAGAAATGTAGTTTTGAGAAAAACAGGCTTTTGTATAGGAGCATCCTGTGTACGTTAAGGGAAGAGCACTGGGCCGTAATGGCCACATGGAGTGGGGGATATGAAAAATGTTAGCTGATCCAAATGCACAGGTGTTCCAGGAACATTTTAAGGTAAAAAAACAATTTTCGACTTTTTGACAATTTTGACCAAAATTTCACTCCCAGTGTCCCTTAATGTCAGGAGTTTCATATAGTATTAATTAAACAAAGAAGGAATCAAATTTTCTTTCTTAATTCCATATGTCATGACGGCACTCACACTTGAAATCAAGTGATTCTGAATATCAGGTGAAGTTGCACGAAAAACAGTCAAATTTTCCAAGTGCTGTTTCAGAGAGGCGTCATATATTGCCAATTCATTTAAATATTCAATCATTGCCTCTGTTTGAAGATCATTCGTTCTCATTGTGACCATGAAAACCAAGTGGCTATTTTCCTTGACAACATGCAGCCCGTGCAAAATGAAAAAGTGAAGCTCTGTTTTCTTCCACTTCATTGTTATGCTGTTCAACTGAGAGTTTATACTGATTATTCAATGAAAACTCTACTCTTGGAGCTATCCCAAATATTTTTAAGTTGTTTTTCGCATATTATGTGATTATAGGTATAGTTGTGTTTTAGGGCTGCCTTATAAACGTATTTATATTTCCAGAACCGCTGGAGCTCCAAACTCACTTTTCTTTTGAGAAAACATGAACAAAACATTTGTTTAAATATTACGACATAGCCAGGACTCACTTTTAAACTTTGATGCTGAAATGGTTTATACATTTTTAATGTTCGTCGTAATACTGAGTGTGGGCTTTGGAGGATCTGTCTTAATTATATATTGCTTTTTAGAGAAATTTTAATGTTTGGGAGCTTCTTACGTTGAGTTTGTCGATAACATAACAGCTTATTTTTATTTTCGTTACAACAACGGAACGGAAGCAAGGTTTTGTTTAAGCTCTAACTTCCATCCATGTTGTGACGTCACGTATGTAACTGCCTGTCTGCATACCCTCGTCCAAAAGTCCGCGTAAATCTTATGTCCACAATTGAAGAGCACAAATACAAGAAGCAAAACAAATCGCGAATTACTTTCTATTCACGACTATAAATGAAATAATGTTAATACGATTATTAACATGAGATGTGGTCTAGGTGGTTACATACCTTGGGTGAGACGCACAACACCAGTTTCCTCCAGCTGACAACAAATGCCGTTGGCCCAAGCTTTCTTTCGGAACATACTGCTGCAGGGTGGCGCGAATTCAAATCATAATATTTAGGATATTAAAACGATTATATTTAATATTCACATTAGATAATAAAGTTAACTATGATAGCAAGAACGTAACTATAAGTACGCCAAATACTCGCTTTTTAGTTTCATTCAGTGTACGGTTTCTGCATAAATTGTACAATGAATTATGGTAATTCATATTGTACTGTAAAATGTTATCTGTTGAGTTTAAGAAACATTTAGTAGTATGTCACACGGTGCTGACGCGGTATAAATAGCGCCGGAAGAATGCGTGGACCTTGATCCCTACCCATCACTACACCTCCCTCAGTCTCCTCAGTTTTGCTACTGTTTTCAAACGGCACGTGTCATTATGTTTATGGTGTGTGTTTCAACCGGATTATCAAAGTGTTTGAGAGTGTTCGTTCAAACGCCACGCGTGTATAAAACAGAAGACTGTGGATCAGTTACTTGTTAAGAAATGATGTGATCTTATGTGATTAAGACTCTTATATTTTTTGTTCTGTAAACAATACATACTATGTACTGCATATAATGTTGTTATCGTCATAAACGGCAAGTCTGCTTATTTAAGGATTTAAGAATTTTGTTTTCCGTATTACTCATATAACACGGCTTATCCGATTTTCCATTCCACATTGCCTTTTGTCCCAGTTAGTCCGGATAAACGAGGTTTTACTGTAGTGAGTTTGTTTGAATTCTTTGCGGTCAGAGTAACAAACAAAAACAATACGGCTGCTTTGGAAATTAGTGCGCGATGTAACCTTGTAAAGTAGCTTACTCATGGATTTTTGTGTGTAAAATTCCATGCGCTGGAAAGAGACACACGTAATGTATGTGACGACATTTTAGTCTCGTTCTTCTCTTGTCTATAGAGCTGCACTGTTATTGATTCCATATCGCCACTCCAAATCAAGTGACAGTAGCAAACTTTGCTATTAATTTGACCCTGACAATACTCGCTCAGCGGAAGACGCGACTGTGAATATGTATGTACATACCTTGTGCACAGTTTGATTTTCTACGTCTCCTAATCACCAGGGCCCGGGTTTTAATGACAGGTCACCTTTTCACCACACACCAAGGACGTTGCCCATTACTGCAGATATTCTCACGATGACTCCTAGACCATAAAAAGCTGGTGTGTTACACTCATATGACTTTCTCTACTCTTGTACTAACTGTTCCTCTATCTTCATCATGTCAGTCCAGATAAACATTTGCAGAAATATACACACGATAAACACATAATGCATATAGGTGAAATAAAATCGTTACCTGTAAATATTCTGGGTAACTCAAGTACTAACTTCTATTTTTGGTACCCCAGACATCATTCAGAAGCGATAATATGAACAACTGGTTACAACAGCACATATTGACTTATGTTTATACTTTGTAACCAAATTCTAAAATAATCCAATTTATTGGCCAACTGATTACATTTATGCATTTCTCTGTATGATTGTGAATGCAAACGCACTTGGAGGTAAGCTTGTTTCACACTTTTAAGGAAGAAAGGGTAGCGAGTGCTTACATGATACACTTCTGTTACCAGAATGTCTTCAGTGAACTGCATCTGCTCCAGCGCTTCTTCCAAGCGAGTTTCCATGGTTCAATTCAATATCAAATGTCCTTTTTAAGAAAACTAGTAAAGGCAGTCTGGGGGCCCCTAAAGATCGGGGGCCCCGCGGTGGGGGGTCTCGGGGCCGTTATTTACGCCACTGCTATGGAGCACCTGTAGCCTGTTTTGGACCAGAAAATTAGAAACCACGCCTTTTTCAGCAAAGAAGATTTGAAACAGGCACTTTAGATAGAATGGGACTTGATTGAATCAAAGGCAACAATATAGCTAGTATTACTTTCTCTACTGGTAAGTAGGGGAAGTATTGTATTCCACCCAAAAATTCGATGTCGAGAATTCACCGGAAATATATTTTGAGGCCCCCTGAATCCAAAAAAAGCATTTTTAGAAAAAGGTCTGTGTGTGTGTGTGTGTGTGTGTGTGTGTGTGTGTGTGTGTGTGTGTGTGTGTGTGTGTGTGTGTGTGTGTGTGTGTGTGTGTGTGTGTCTGTCAATCTGTGGACAGCATAACTCAAAAACGAAAAGTCGGTTAAGAACCAAAGTTGGTATTTAAGTTTAATGTCTTTCAAGGATGCAACACGAAGATTTTGAAGAAAATAGTCCCACTCTAAACTACCCTTTACATGGAAAATGTTTCGAAAATTTTGATTTTCTTTAAAATGGCTCTAACGATTTTGATTAAAATGTCATATGTTTGAGATATTTTGATGAAAAATGAAATGTATATCTTGAATTTTCTGGCTATAGCCTTTGTAGTGCTATTTACTCTGGACGACTTTTGCATAACTGGTAAACCGTTAGAGATAGACCAAATCACATTATACAAAAAATGTAGATCTTGCTAAAATACACAACTTATGTCGCAATGAATTTTCTTGTAGGGTTAACCATTTCGGAGATATTCCTTGTTATGTCTGTGAGTTTCGGAAAACTTAGAACTTTCATGAAATGGATCATCGTTGTTCATTTTTTTATATGTTAGTAAGTGTGCAAAGACAACAGAATCTCAAAGCTTTAAAAGATTTGACTATCGCACAAACCCCACTGTATTCTAACATTCCCCTTGCAGCTACAAGGGAATAAGCAATAAGATAATTTGTACAAATATTTATCTCAACTAACACGAAGATATAGGAATAAGAGTTTGTAAAAATGGTTAGTGCAAGAGTAGAGAAAGTCATGTGAGTACAACACATCAGATTTTTTTTGTAGTGTTTAACGCCCGCTTTTACTACTACAGCACCGCAGGGGGTGACATTGATGCATGGAATGAAGATGGAGCACCGGTAGAATGAGTTGGTGGGGGAAACCGGAGAACCCGGAGGAAACCCGCCCCAGCACCGCTTCGTACACCACAAATCCCACATGTGGATGCCTGGGATCGAACCGTGGTCGCTTTGGTGAGAAGCGAATGGTCTAACTCGCTAGAATCAATACCACGAAGACTGGAGGCAGTTATAAAAGCAAAAGAACAACCTACTAAATGTTGAATGATGGTATTTATTTATAAAAATACTACTAAATTATAGGTGTGCGATCACTTTTTGTGAGAAATAATGGCATTTGTTTATATTAATGAGCGGTTATTAATTAATTTGTTTATGTTTTGTGATCTAAAGTATGACCAAATACAACATATGCATTACTGAACATGATTAAGGTATTTACATATTCATCCCAACATTCTATTGCTATTCCTTCAGGTATTTTAATGTAATTTCCTATGTGTACGAGCACTTTTTGCGCTCACTATACATACTTGCAAATAAAAATGTGAGTGATGATTCAAGGCACAGAGCATTTGTTTCTGACAGACATGTGGAACAGAGACCACCAATTAACTCAGCTGCATGTTGGAAATGTCGACTTGTGCAAGCCAACAGATGTGTATGATGACAATGTATAAGGGTACATATGACTGAGTTTTGACGATTTTTTGTAAAAAATTGAATTTTTTTATTTTAGCGTTAAAAAATATTACAATCGTTCCTCTATCATATGCATCCATTATTTTTTCAGTTCCGCCGTTTTTAAAGCTAACAGAAGCCATCCTTTAACTCCACGTGCGTGGTATTTAAATGTCCATATACACCCGCTTTTCCGATATAACTGTTACTGTTACTGTACCATTTCACTCCTATTTTGATTATGCCGCTTGAAGTAGGCGAACAGGAACTTGCTAATGATTGGCTACTGCCATTTGTAATGTAATTGAAAATATCATCTGAAGAAAGAAACAAGAGGTCTGAGGGGGAGACACATGGTCCAGGGCAATTCTGAGGTCAGTTTATTTTCTTTTGCCTTTTTCTCAGCTTGCAATTTTTCAGCATTTTGCTCTATACAAAATGCTCCTTGCGGAGCATTTCTTATCAGAATGGCTTGAAACTTGCACAGTATGTAGTAATATGTACTCTAAATAAAAATTGTATTGGGTTTTGATATCAGATGGATTTTAGTGTGTTTTTTATCCTTCAGAACAGGCTGTTACTCCATATTTTTTAAAAATTATGAAATATAAATATTTACATTTTTCTGTAAGCCAAACAAATAACCAGATATAAAAACCCAATACAATTCTAATTTATCCTTGTTTAAAGTGCATCTCTACAAAATTTTAGAATGATTGGATGAAAACTTTGTCGCAAGGGACTTTTTAAGTGCGACTATTAATTTATTTAAATAATTTGCAATATTTCTTGAACCAAGCAACATACAGAGTTGAAACTTTGCACAGCATAATATGGTTACAATATAAATATGCTCACAAAATTTCATCAAAATTGATTAAAAGATATAAAAGTTGGAAAATTCAGTCATATGTACCCTTAAGTTAGGCTCAATCGAATTGAAAAGCACATTTAGTATTTTGAAGGAAGTACCAGAAGTAAGGCATTATACTAAGGGGAGTGAAAATGCACCAAAACCAAAATTATTACACCTTTATTGGGAGAATAAACGCCTTTTAGCTATCCTTACATTGCAACTTTGCGTCTAGTCGTAGATATCGGTTCAAAACAGTGCAACAAGTAGAACATCCATGATGAGCTCAGAAAGACCTGGATCAATAGCAGTTGGCAAACTGAAGCATCCTATGATCACGAGCTTTTCACGCAATGCATGGTGTCGTGTAGTGTAATCTTGATTGCTTTGCCCTGCTTAATGGCTAATCTAAAATAAACTAACCAGCCAGCTCAAGGTCACAACTAAGTCATTCATATGTTACATGGTAAGTCATAGGTAGGGCTCACATTTTTATGACACGTCATACTTTTATCCTGGTTTATTTTTCCTTCCGTAACTTAATTTAAATGTTTCCAACATTTGTGAACATAATGAATCAGTTCTTATTTGCCATATAAATGTATATTTGGCCATATTTTAGTGTTAGGTAATGTTTTGACCAAATAAGCAAATAAGACCATACATTTAGTCATATATTATGTAGTATTTAAGGATACTCATCTGTGAAATTTTGAAAATCTACAGTTTTCATTGGATTGATTTGAAATTTTAACACAACAATCACTGTATAGTGAGGAGTAACTGTACTAAATTTCACACATTTAGTCAGATTAGTTGCTAACATATATAATTTCATTATATATTTTTTAGTGTTTGTATAAATGGTTCCCCATGATGCAATTTTGATTTGAAAAACATAATAATTTTCAGTTATGTCCTGTAATAGACTGTTAGCAAATTGATGAGATAACTTCTTAATCTTGTTATTAGTTTGGATAAAAATAAATTTTAAAGTTTAAATTCATAATTTTTTTCATTTAAATTTCGAAATGTAAACTTTAATATTTAATTACTCAGCAGTTATTCACGTTATGAAAAAATTATCTCATCATTTCTTTTTTATGTTATTTCTAAGCAGATACACCAAATTTCAGGCATAAGTACTGAAAATTGCACCGTGTGGAGTATTTTAAAGAGCAAACAGTGCTAAAAATAAAAACATGGAAAAACTAAGTTTGAGGTCATAGCAAGGATAATGGAACTGTATGGATTTAAATGGACACGACCACTTACAAGCAATCAGTTAGACGGCCATGTGACATAGATAAAAAGGTCATAAGGCTGTAAAAAGCATATCAAAATAAAGCAGACGATATATACTATTTGATAAAACAAAAATCCATTTTTGGCAATTTTTTAAATTTTTAGCCTTTTTACACAGATGGGTATCCTTAATGCTTCAGATATTTTTATAAACATAATTCCATAACCTTTCCCCTCCCCCCCCCCCCCCCCTCTACCTAATGCATTATATTGATCTCACGCTGCAAACTACTATTGCTTAAGTTACAGCAAGATTGAGAAGATTTTCAGCAACTTTAACGAAAGCTCACTAAAAATGTACAACAATTGATTTCATTTATCATGCCAAGAAACCTTGAATTGTCTGTAGTATAGGGGAAACAGCTTCTCGGCAGTTCCCAAGAATTCAATATGGCCGACATTACACTAAGCTGCGATGGACATTACACCAAAAAGCAGTACTGCCAACCTACATAACAAAATAATTCTTTCTAATCTCAAATATCACAAGGTTGAAGTAACTTGTTTTCAAACGATAATAATGCTTGAAAATCGTTACCACACAACACGTGAAGCTACTTGTTCTGCAATAACACTTTTGGATAAAATCACTTCCGAACGCTAAATATCGTAATACACAGGGTGGAAGGGAATTCATTACATTCCTTCTAATATGTGCTTCATAGAAGCATTACAAACAAAAAAGTCTAATAACATTTTGTTCTTTAAACAGCCGATTGGTTTTTGTTCCAAATTGGATGCGTAATTCCACAAGAATGCACGAAGATAACAGTTTGTTACTTGTAAGATGCGTAGAGTAACTTATTTCTGACATAGCTTTGGTAGTAATTATGGGACATCACACAGGGTTTCGAAATAATTAATCACTTAAAAGACGCGAAGGAATATTCCGAGCTGTTCTTTCAGACGTAAGGTAAGTCGACAACGTTGCGTTGAGGTAGGTCGGGAACTGACCTGGTTTCTGGATGTAAACAGGTCGGGCGCTTTCGCTTTCGAGTAGGTAATGTTTTGGGAGCTAACCCCTGGGATTGGGCTACATTCGCACAGTAAACACGGAAGGACATGGCAGGATATGTGCTTATGTTATGTTCTCAACACAGTTACGCTGTTTATTTATGTACTGACCTAGGGAAAGTGATACCCACACAATCTGCAGTGTTGCCAGCTTGTTTTTGATAAAACTAAAACATCTCATGGTCAGAGACAAAAACGTAAGATACAAAATGTGTTCCAAATACCGAGATCTACCACTGGTTTAAATTAATGTAATGACTTCCCTTCCACCTGTATATTTAATGCAGTACTGTGGTGTGAACACACACACACACGAGCAATACAATGGCGTCCAGAGATTAATTAGTTAATCTTAATTAATTAAAACGGTGTCTAAACAGAATCTTGTTTTAAAATCTATCGGTTGGACTCTCTGCAACGGGTTTAAAAATAAGGGCCCTGTGGCAACATAACGGATGCAATAACACCAGCTATGCCCCCAGGTTTTATTTCACCAACAGTTGGCGGCACTAATGCAACCTAACAGATGGAATATCACCAAATGTAACCATCTACATATTATATGTTCATATGTTCATCTATGCCTTGGAACTGCAGGTATGAAACTGTGGTGCATTGAGAAGGAAACTGAAAATGGCTCATCAAGTGCAAAGGGCGAAATGTCAAAGATTAGGGGAAAATTACGTCGTTTGCTTGGAAAAAATCCTGCATATATCTATAACATTCTGTAAAATTGGTGGCATTCTTTATGGCAAAGAAGCAAAAGTCGATGAAAATGAACCAGAAGTTTCTACTAATGGTTTCCCTTATTTCAAGTTTGCCCACATTGCACCACGTGATGCAGAAAGAAGTTTCTCCAAGTATGACTTGACGTGCTGAGAAGTTTGACCATGTCGTTATTGAGTACAATTCTGCTGAAAATGAAGGTTATGAATTATTTCATCTGTAACTATTAAAACTAAATGCATTATTCGCTTTTTGTTTTAAGTTTGAGGCCGTATTTTCAGAATTTTAGGTGGTATTTCTTGGTAATTGCTACAGCATAAATGCATGCATATTTTAAGGGTCCTTAGGTCATTAAAATCCGAGCCTTAGTCACAAGTAGACGCCGGATACCTGGGTAATTAACTAATTACATATACTGTTACGTTATCGGTAGGGCCGGATGTTTATGAACTAATACGCAAGCACTTGTGACCGAAAAAAATTGGAAAATATGACGATAAGTACGCCTAAAATATTTTGGGTGCATCTTCGAAGTCTTAAAAAATTTAGTGCTGTATAAATTAACATTATATTGAAAATCTACTTTAAAAATCTGATGTGTTGCACTCACATGATTTTCTCTACTCTTGAACTAACCATTCTTACAAACTCTTATTCCTATATCTTCTTTCTTGTTAGTTGAGATAAACATTTGTACAAATTATCTTATTGCTTATTTCCTTGTAGGTGCAAGGGGAATGTTAAAATACAGTAGGCTTTGTGCGATAGTCAAATGTTTGAGAGTTTGTTGTCTTTGCACACTTAACATATAAAAAAATTAACAGCGATGACCCATTTCACGAAAGTTCTAAGTTTTCCGAAACTCACACACATAACAAGGATTATCTCCGAAATGGTTCACCCTACAAGACAATTTATTGAGACATAAATTGTGTATTTTAGCAAGATCTACATTTTTTGTATAGTATAATTTGGTCTATCTCTAACGGTTTACCAGTTATGCAAAAGTCGTCCAGAGTAAATACGACTACAGGGGCAATAGCCAGAAAATTCAAGATATACATTTCATTTGTCATAAAAATATCTCACACATATGACATTTTAATCAAAATTGTTAGAGTCATTTTCAAAAAAATCAAAATTTTCGAAAAATCGTCCATGTAAAGGGTAGTTTAGGGTGGGGCTATTTTCTTCAAAGTCTTCGTGTCACATCCTTGAAAGACATTCAACTTAAATACCAACTTTGGTTTTTAACCAACTTTTCGTTTTTGAGTTATACTGTCCACAGATTGACAGACAGACAGACACACACACGGACCTTTTTCTAAAAATGCCTTTTTTGGATTCAGGGGGCCTCAAAACATGTATTTCCGGTGAAATCTCGACATCGAATATTTGGGTGGAATACAATACTTACCCTACTTAACAGTAGAGAAAGTAAAAATCTATCACACTCACAAATAAACAAATAATACTAACTTTATTGCAGCATTTTGAACTTAATTGCTAAATCCAGAGCTAACCCTCAGCTCTTTACAGAATGAAATAAATATCACATTTTGAAGGACGAATTACAATAGCAATTATATACATTTTAAAGTTTTTAAAAAGGAACGATCTTCTATTTGCACGCAACATTGTAACGGGAGAAAGACCAAGATAAGAATTAGGAGATGTGAAAAATCGTCTTTGGGAAGACGAAGCACGAATGCGAAACAACTAGAAATATAAAACTCTGACAAAAATACGAACATTTAAGAGAAAACATGACTATAATATAAAAAATGACAAGAAAATGACCACAAACGTTAAAAAAGATGTGTTGAACTCACATGACTTTCTCTACTCTTGTACTAACCATTCTTACAAACTCTTATTCCTCTATCTTCTTTGCGTTAGTTGAGTTAAGCATTTGCAGAAATAAAATTATCTCACTGCTTATTTCCTTGTAGGTACAAGGGGGATATGGGAATACAGTAGGCTTTGTGCGATATTCAAATCTTTTAAAACTTTGAGATTTATCTTCTTTGCACGGCTAACATACGAAAAGATGAATAACGATGTTCCATTTGACGAAAGTTTGTTTTCCGGAACTCACACAAATAACAAGGAATATCTCCGAAATGGTTCATCCTACAAGAAAATTTATTCGGCAGTGGCGGCTCGCAGTCAAAATTTTAGGGTAGGCAAAGTGTAACAGTAAAAACAAACAACAACAACAACAACAACAACAACAATAATAATAATAATAATAATAATAATAATAATAATAATAATAATAATAATAATAATAATAATAATAATAATAATAATAATAATAATAATAATAATAATAATAATAATAATAATAATAATAATAATAATAATAAACCCCGTTTATCCGAAATATAGGGGGCGAAGTCATTGCGGATAACGCAAATAATATATTGTTTGGTTGTTTAATAAGAGCAGAGTGAATGAGTGTGACTTACGGACGAATTACCGCCAAAACTAAAATCACGAGTGTCGACAGACTTTTTTCCAGGGGGGGGGGGCACATGTTGGAAATTTGCATCATATAATCATATAATATTAAATAATTATTTTACTGTCAAAATTTATAGTATTTGTTGCAGATAACCGTATTAATTTGTGCTAAACAAAAATTGTTCTTTACATCAAAATTAAAATAATAGTTTAAAAGTCAGTAACTGACTGCACATTAAGTTCACCAACTTCCAAGGGGGGGCCATGGCCCCCCTTGCCCCCGTTTCGCGACGCCCATGAGTAAAATGGATTAAGAAATTGAAAAATTGTCTGACTGCAGCTTTGTGTTAAATAGCTAAAACACTCCTCTTTTCATTGTCAGTGCGCCGCGAAAGCGGAATTTGTAATAGTTCACTAATTAAGTCGGTCATACTGGTATTACACAGAGATAACGACAGATTCAGATCTCTGAGATCTTCGTTCGTGGAGTATGGCTGTTCGGAAAATGTCGCATAAATTCGGATTTGGGCCGGCAAGTATTCGGACTGCTGGCAGACGCGTCTACGCATGCTCGGAGTGCATATACAGACCGAATGTTTCCTTATCCATGTTCAAGGGCCTCGTACTGAGGAAATGGGGCCGGGCAGGCAGAGGTTAAGCTAGCCTGCTCTCCACTACCCAGGTTCCATGCGTATCATTTCTGCCGCGCGTTTCAAACACGCAGCGCAGTTTTGATGAACCGGAATTGAGATTAAAGGATTTGACCATGCGCTGGTCATTATAACCGAGAAAACTTTTCTTGAACTGCAATTTAGGGGAAAATGACGGTTCAAATGATAAAATGCAGAATCATAGTTAAACATTATTTGTTGATGTATTACGATAGGGTAGGCAATGCCTACCCTGCCTACCCTGAGGAGCCGCGCCTGTTATTCGGACATAAATTATACGTTTTAGCGAGGTCTACATTTTTTGTACAGTAAGATTCTCTTTATCTCTTACGGTTTACGAGTTATTCAAAAGTCATCTAGATTAAACAGGACTACATAAGCTATAGCCAGAAAATTTAAAATACACATTTCATATGTCATAAAAATATCCTAAGCATATGGCATTTTAATCAAAATCGTTAGAGCCATTTTCGAAAAATTTTCCCTGTAAAGGGTAGTTTAGGGTGGAGGAATTTTCTTCAAAACTTCATGTCGCATCCTCGAAAGACATTGAACTTAAATACCAACTTTGGTTTTTAACCGACGACTTTTCATTTTTGAGTTATGCTGTCCACAGACACACACACACACGCACACACACACACACACACACACACACACACACACACACACATACACACACACAAAGCCTACTTTATTCTGATATTCCCCTTGCAGTTACAAGGAAATAAGCAAGAAGATAATTTCTGCAAATGTTTATCTCAACTAACACGAAGGAGATACCTAAAGGAATAAGAGTTTGTAAGAATGGTTAGTACAAGAGTAGAGAAAGTCATGTGAGTTCAACACATCAGACCTTTTAAAGAATTAACAGACAGGGAACGTTAGTTTGCCTTGTTGCAACAGAACTCTGCAACAGCCCATACGGACAATCTTTCGATGAGAGCAATTGAAAGTGTCTTTCAGGACAGAGTTATTTGTAGAGATTTGTGGTGCTTCGACCTAACCCCCTGCGATTTCTATCTCTGGAGTAACTTAGAACATAAATTGTAGAAGACAAACCCACACCACCTGGAAGAATTAAAACAATTCTCAACAACTACGGCGAGTGATGGATAGTTTCCTAAAAAGGTGTCAAAAATGTATGTACAAAAACGGTGGCCAGTTTCGGCATCTGCTTTCATGAAGTTGGTAAGCAAAACCTTTAAAAGTAGTTTTAAAAATGTTATGGATAGGGCTCTGAAGTTCATGCCCTAAAAAACACTGAAATATGCATGCAAATATGCTCTTAAAAACTTGAAAATATGCCACGAAATATGCACTATTTAATTAAAACAATTAATGTTCCTTTGCAGTGGACAAGACGAGTTAGTATAAATAATAAATAAAGTTAACTTATTCCTTAGAGGTTGAAGCAGAAGTGGTGCTGCTGCTAGTATTAACTGCTAAATTGCAGTTCACAACCAACACTTTACACAAATTTTCAACTGTAAAACATCGTCTGTTGTCTCGCAAAACACTTGTGTAACGTGAAAAACTTCTCTCCACGTGACAAGATGTTATCGGGGCATATTTAAATGATGTTAACTGCTTCACAGAGAGAGTCAAGTCTCTTGGTGTGACAGATGGTTTTCTTTCGAGGATGTGTCGAATACCGCACATCTGTTTATAACGACAATTTTTTGAAATTACATAATTCACTTTCTCTTTCATTTTTGTCCTATGCTACCAGGAACCGAACTTAGATCACATATTGTTATCTCAAAGACAGTAAGTGATTCATGCAAAGGAGATCCTACAGCTTCCAATGTCGTTACGGCTGTTCGTAAGAAAGTAAAATGGGCAGATATGAAACTAAGATCCTCTTTTAACCCAGTGCCTGACAGAATATTTTGCACAGTTTCTATTGATGAAGCATCTTTCGATTCCAATGAATAAACAACCTCTTCGACTATTTCTATGTGCTCAGTATAATATAAAACTGCATCGACCCATGTTCCCCATCGAGTTAACACTGGTGCAGAAGGAAGTCGGGTATTAGGTGCTGTTGATCTAAACAAACTCTTTTAGGAGATTTAACAAAAATTATCTTCGTACCGGACACAAAACTATCTACCAATGGGAAAGAATCATTGTCTCAGAAATGCTACTAATATGAAAAATATTATGCAGATGAAAAAAAAGCATAAAAATCCTTAAAATATGCAATATAGGGGCTATGATATTGAAATATTATGCATTTATCAAAAAATCAAGAAAATATGCAGTTATATGCACCATAAAAATCATGTCCAAATAACTGAAAATTCCATAATTCGTGCACATAATGTAAGAGCATACATTTTTAACCCCTATGAAAAAACATGCAAATGCATGAACTTCCTAGCCCTAGTTATGTAGTTTCATCTGCGCCTTCCTACGATAGCGCCAGACAGCAACGAATGCCGAGGATGCGGACAGGCAAAACACCGCTCAGCCGGTTCGGAACTCTTTTGCTCTCCCGTTATAATCCGTACTGTGTTCCCCTCACTAGCGATGAACACTCCAGCGTATTGTGACAAGATTACGTCTAGAGTTTCAACATACCTAACAACAAAGAGAAAGCAATGGTGGGATTGGATATAACGTTGCCTTCATATTCCCCGTTACAAATATCAGAGAGGGTGCCACTGTGGAAAGAGCAGGATGCACAATCGACCTCGACACGTGTCGCTTACAGTTGCGATATCTTCTTCCCAAGTGTAAAACTTTACTACGCATGAAATTTGGACATTAAAACACGCATAAAGCTATTTTCTGCTTTCGTAGAAGGTGCTTCAAGGTAAAGTCTATAAAGCGTACGCTCTTCTACAGTAAGGTTCCCCTTAAACACGAGAGGGGCATTTCAGATAATAAATCTTCCATTTTTTCTCTCCGATAATTCACATCCAAGTAAGTGGTAGTGCACATCGTATAATAATGATTAAATAAGCAATGGATTCAATGGAAAATTGAAAAAAGAAATACCTATAACGGTATGCTCCAACAGCTTTTACAATTTATACTGAGCTCAGGCGGTAAAGTCTGTGGCCTGCATTCGGGAGGTCCTGGGTTCGATACACTCTGACACGGATTTTTCCGTGGCTTGCCCCTGCCACTCAGGCGAATGCTAGGGTGCAGTCATCTCTTCGCCACGAATTCCTTTCTCATTTCCCTACCTTGTCATCTTTGAGGTTTGGTACGTTCCGGCGAATGCGGACAGATAGCACAGTTACTTGCGCTCTGGAAGCCCTTCCTGGAAATTGCTGCCCGGGCCGCAAGGATCGCCTCGTCACCCTCTCCCTGGGTAGAGGAAACACTTTGGTTGTGCGCCAAGTGTAACTGTTAGGGACTTCTGTGCGTCTCTGGGCTTCGCTGACTCCGCTCTCTGACAAGCCTACGGTCTCACTTCGCCTCATCCCTTCCCCTTGTGGTTTGGTAACCCGCAAAAGATCCATCTCGGGGTCACGGTGGGTCGAGGTGTCCCCCTGCGCTACTATACACACCCGTCGTGCATATTTATAGTGATATGCCAAAAATTGATTTTAACCAGAGTATAATCGTTGCTAAAAATTATTTCACAGTAGGTTTTACAAACTTTATTGTATTCCATCGTAGTTGTATGTAAGATGCGTAAATAAGAGTGCTATGATTATAGTACAGACGAACTTGTATTTACGAACAGCTTACGTGAAATAAGGGAGGTTTGCTCACTTACGTTAGTGGTGCATACCTAAACCGTCAAACAGATGCCAACAGTTGTTAAGGTTGGTAATTATATAGATAATTGGGTAATAAATTCACCTAATTGGGTCTTAAATTCTTTAATGGTGACGCTTATTAAGATATTACCATGATAATGAAGTAAAAATGCCTAATTAGGCTGACTTATATTGGTTGCAGGAAACACACACTTCTGAGCACTGACAAAGTGAGAAAATCTACTAGATTAAGTTATTTGAATGCCCCCACCCTAATCTGAATAAAGTATAGGGTTGATAGAAAATCAAATATGACATGCATTAGGAATCAATTGGCTATTTCTTGTATTGGGTTCACTAGTCCGTATTTATGGTGCTTCGTCCACTATTTGCTAATAGAGGTTTGGAAAGAGTTTATGAATTTAATTATAGTAAATGTAATGTTGAGATTGGTTAAGCCAGTTTTGGTTAGCACTGGATAGTTTGGGTTAGAATTCTGAGTGTGCATCTATGTCAAGATAGGAGGCGTTTGTTTAGGTTATATTAGGTTAGCATTGCATAAGTGATATTGGATTGGGTTAGGTTAGGTTAGGTTAGGTTAGCATTGCATAAGTGATATTGCATTGGGTTAGGTTAGGTTAGGTTAGGTTAGGTTAGATTAGGTTAGCATTGCATAAGTGATATTGGATTGGGTTAGGTTAGGTTAGGTTAGATTAGGTTAGCATTGCATAAGTGATATTGGATTGGGTTAGGTTAGGTTAGGTTAGGTTAGGTTAGCATTGCATAAGTGATATTGGATTGGGTTAGGTTAGGTTAGGTTAGGTTAGCATGGCATAAGTGATATTGGATTGGGTTAGGTTAGGTTAGGTTAGGTTAGCATTGCATAAGTGATATTGGATTGGGTTAGGTTAGGTTAGGTTAGGTTAGGTTAGATTAGGTTAGCATTGCATAAGTGATATTGGATTGGGTTAGGTTAGATTAGGTTAGCATTGCATAAGTGATATTGGATTGGGTTAGGTTAGGTTAGGTTAGGTTAGGTTAGATTAGGTTAGGTTAGGTTAGATTAGGTTAGATTAGGTTAGCATTGCATAAGTGATATTGGATTGGGTTAGGTTAGGTTAGGTTAGATTAGATTAGGTTAGCATTGCATAAGTGATATTGGATTGGGTTAGGTTAGGTTAGGTTAGGTTAGGTTAGGTTAGGTTAGATTAGGTTAGGTTAGGTTAGGTTAGGTTAGATTAGATTAGGTTAGGTTAGGTTAGGTTAGATTAGATTAGGTTAGCATTGCATAAGTGATATTGGATTGGGTTAGGTTAGGTTAGGTTACGTTAGGTTAGGTTAGGTTAGATTAGATTAGGTTAGCATTGCATAAGTGATATTGGATTGGGTTAGGTTAGGTTAGGTTAGGTTAGATTAGGTTAGCATTGCATAAGTGATATTGGATTGGGTTAGGTTAGGTTAGGTTAGATTAGGTTAGCATTGCATAAGTGATATTGGATTGGGTTAGGTTAGGTTAGGTTAGATTAGGTTAGCATTGCATAAGTGATATTGGATTGGGTTAGGTTAGGTTAGGTTAGGTTAGGTTAGCATTGCATAAGTGATATTGGATTGGGTTAGGTTAGGTTAGGTTAGGTTAGCATTGCATAAGTGATATTGGATTGGGTTAGGTTAGGTTAGGTTAGATTAGGTTAGCATTGCATAAGTGATATTGGATTGGGTTAGGTTAGGTTAGGTTAGCATTGCATAAGTGATATTGGATTGGGTTAGGTTAGGTTAGGTTAGCATTGCATAAGTGATATTGGATTGGGTTAGGTTAGGTTAGGTTAGGTTAGCATGGCATAAGTGATATTGGATTGGGTTAGGTTAGGTTAGGTTAGGTTAGGTTAGGTTAGGTTAGGTTAGCATTGCATAAGTGATATTGGATTGGGTTAGGTTAGGTTAGGTTAGGTTAGCATTGCATAAGTGATATTGGATTGGGTTAGGTTAGGTTAGGTTAGGTTAGCATTGCATAAGTGATATTGGATTGGGTTAGGTTAGGTTAGGTTAGCATTGCATAAGTGATATTGGATTGGGTTAGGTTAGGTTAGGTTAGGTTAGGTTAGCATGGCATAAGTGATATTGGATTGGGTTAGGTTAGGTTAGGTTAGATTAGGTTAGGTTAGCATTGCATAAGTGATATTGGATTGGGTTAGGTTAGGTTAGGTTAGGTTAGATTAGGTTAGCATTGCATAAGTGATATTGGATTGGGTTAGGTTAGGTTAGGTTAGGTTAGGTTAGCATTGCATAAGTGATATTGGATTGGGTTAGGTTAGGTTAGGTTAGGTTAGCATTGCATAAGTGATATTGGATTGGGTTAGGTTAGGTTAGGTTAGGTTAGGTTAGGTTAGCATTGCATAAGTGATATTGGATTGGGTTAGGTTAGGTTAGGTTAGGTTAGCATTGCATAAGTGATATTGGAGTGGGTTAGGTTAGGTTAGGTTAGGTTAGGTTAGATTAGGTTAGCATTGCATAAGTGATATTGGATTGGGTTAGGTTAGCAATGGACAGCACTGATTATAAGGGAAACAATTTATCAGCAGTTCCCTTGAATTCAATATGGCCGACATTACACCAAAAGCAGTACTGCCAACCTACATAATAAAAGCATTATGTCTAACCTCAAATATCACAGGGCTAAAGTAACATTCTTTCAAACGATAATAATGCTTGAACATCGTTACCACACAACACAAGATGAAGCTACTCACCTTCGGCAAATCTTGTTCTGCAATAACACTTTTGGATAAAATCACTTCCGAATGTTAAATATCGTAATATATATTAAATGCACTAATGTGTTGTGAACACAAAAGAAAGGCTGTGTCGTAAAGACACGATAGAAGTGAAACTTTTGTATTGCAGGGAAACATTTTAGTTATTCATCAATCAATTTTGAATAGCAGGGATTGTGTTTATAATTGATTTATTTACATAAAATTATATTAAAGGTTTCAAATCATTTTAAACCACACTCTGTCACACGCACACAACACTTCAAACCGAATGGATTATTTACAGAATATCGATTGAAAATATTATGTGCAGTCTTGAATTTGTTAAAATCAGAATATTGTAAATTATCACTGATAGGTGCAAGAGTCAAGGTGCTAGTTGCTGGTTCATTGTCTTCATTATTTACACTACACGTCCAAACTAACACATATTCTTCTCCTTTCTCTACTATCTCGTTCAATTTCACATCTAGTTTTTATTTTTTTCACATTCTGAACTGTCACTTCACCCGCGCATTTTCTCTCACGCCACGCTCTTGTTCTTTTTACGCCTGACTGGGGCATCTTCACAGCAAAATTTTACATTTTAATGAAGGAAATGGATTATAAATAACAACACTAAAGAATACTCGAAATGCGTTGGTTATGCACACGTGTTGCTCTGTTGACAACCAACAGCTGTACTCAGTGATCGCCACGCCGCCTGAACACAGTACACGCAACCACGGACAAGGAGAATGAAAGAAAGCGAGAAGAGCGTATGTCTTGCTCTTCCGATACCCTAAGGTAAGCCAGACACTGCTCCCACTCTACCAGATACAGTGTTTACCCCCACCGCTTTTCACAAGTCACACAAAAAGGTTGCGGATCAGAATTTCAAAGCCCTCCCATAAGAAGTTTCACTTCAAGAATAACAACAGTAACAACAACTGCATATAGTGCTCTAAAACAATTCAAGACAAAACCACGCACATGCGAACAATACAATGACGTCCATAAATTGACTAATTAATTAGTTAATGCGGCGTCTAAACAGAATCTTGTTTTAAAATCTATCGGTTGGCTTCTCTGCAACGGGTTTAAAAACAAGCAACAAAAAGGATGCAATAACACCAAATGTGGCCGTAGCTTTACCATGGTTATGTTTTAAGAGCAGTTGGTGTTACTAATGTAACCTAACAGATGGAATATCACCCAATATAACCAGACCGCGCCATAATGGGGGAAACTGTTACCGTTGGTTTTTGGGTTATCCCAGTAAGTTGTTTGCTCTACAGGTTAGGTTAACACATTGGATAACTCTGTTGAAGCGTAAGTCGTAAAACGACGTTTAAGGTACATGGTAACATTTCCTTTTTTATTTACTTCGTATACGTACCTAATACCTAACCTCAAGTCACACAAATTAAGAAGAACAATTCAGGTCACTCTTTTTCACGCAAAACCAAGAAGAAGTTGCTAGATCCCTGGCAAGTGACGTCAGCCACAGAACAACAAACTATGCACAACTCGATGGTTCCAGCCAGCTCCGTCACATGCTCTTAGCGTTGCATTAAGTGTTCCTTCCCAAACCCACAGTAGTTCGGTTCTCACGTATCCACAAGTTGTAGCTAAGTCGCCAGTCATAGCATAACGCCGAAATATGATGCATACTTCTAGTTCTTATCTTGCAGCATGCAGTTAAAATTACCGACTAGGAAACATTTCTTGCTGTGCAATAAATGTGGCGTTGAATCATTCCGAAAGAACCGTTCTCGCTCTTGCTCACTCATTAACACTGTGGCGTCCTAGCTTCCAGGCCTCTAATGACCTAGCTGTCGACGGTCCCTTAAACCCTACTCACTCTCTCACTCACTCATTCACTCACTCTCTCACTCATTCACTTACTCACTCACCCACTCACTCACTTACTCACTCACCCACTCACTCACTTACTCACTCACCCACTCACTCACTTACTCACTCACTCATTCACTTACTCACTCACCCACTCACTCACTTACTCACTCAATCACCCACCCACCAGCCCACCCACTCACTCATTCACTCACTCACTCATTCACTCACTCACCCACCCACCAACCCACCCACTCACTCACTCATTCACTCACTCACTCACTCACTCACTCATTCACTTACTCACTCACCCACTCACTCACTTACTCACTCACTCACTCATTCACTTACTCACTCACCCACTCACTCACTTACTCACTCACTCACCCACCCACCAGCCCACCCACTCACTCATTCACTCACTCACTCACTCACTCACTCACTCATTCACTTACTCACTCACCCACTCACTCACTTACTCACTCACCCACTCACTCACTTACTCACTCACTCACTCACTCACTCATTCACTTACTCACTCACTCACTCATTCACTTACTCACTCACCCACTCACTCACTTACTCACTCACTCACCCACCCACCAACCCACCCACTCACTCACTCATTCACTCACTCACTCACTCACTCACTCATTCACTTACTCACTCACCCACTCACTCACTTACTCACTCACTCACTCATTCACTTACTCACTCACCCACTCACTCACTTACTCACTCACTCACCCACCCACCAACCCACCCACTCACTCACTCATTCACTCACTCATTCACTTACTCGCTCACTCGCTCACTCACTTACTCACCCACTCACTCACTCACTCACCCACTCACTCACTTTCTTACCCACTCACTCACTTGCTCACTCACTCACTCACCCACCCACTCACTCACTCACTTACTCACTCACTCACTCACTTACTCACTCACTCACTCACTTACTCACTTACTCACTTACTCACTTACTCACTTACTCACTCACTCACCCACTCACTCACTCACTCACTTACTCACTTACTCACTCACTCACTCACTTAGTCACTCACTCACTCGTTCACTCACTTATTCACTCACTCACTCCAAGGTTCCTGATAGGATCCGACCAGAGGAACCCAACTGAAAAATGTGACAAAATCAGTCACTTCTGCGCAGAAATACAGTTCTCTTCTACTGACGTTAACACAGTCTACAGTCTTTAGTGATATTACAACTCACAACTGTTTACTTCTCGTAACCTTGACACATTCCTTTCACTGTCTCTCTTCACTTTCTCTATCTCTCATACACTAACTCCGACGATACAATCACTCAACGCTCATTAGATCTTCTTCACTTCGACGCGACGTACCTTTTATAACTTTCATAACATATACACACACGCACACACGCAGCTGTCTCGCACTCACACAATTACCGATTCATGTCTGTAACTCTAACTCTCTGCTGTGCTGTTTCCTGGCCTCCTTATATAACTGGGATGACATCACACGGACATTCTGCGAACTTCTTCCAACAAGGCAGCCGCCGGACACTTTTGAATCATTTGATGAAAACCCCTTTTGGTTCTGCCACTCTGATTGTTGTCACGTATTTGCTCACGTGAGTGGTGTGAGGAAGCTTGACCGTGAGCGTCTTTGGTACGCGCCCATTGTAGTTAGTCACGTATACATAAACAGTCGCGCGAGGCAGCCTGACTTCGAGCGCCTTGTTTGCTGGTATGTGATGTGAAGTAGCTTAGCCCCGAACGTCCTTTATTGTGAGGTCGCGCACAAAAATAGACCACCACCGAGGAGGATGGATGGTGTCAGTGATTGAAGTCTTCACCATCCTCGATAACCAGCTGTGTTTCCTTCTGCCTCAGCCCTGACACTGTTCCATCAACAAGCTGACTCCACCACGTCGATAATCTCTGGACAACATGTTTCTTTCCCTGCATTACGATGGTACTAAGCAATGGAGAAGACACCCTTGTGCTCTCATCGTATCTGGTGCCGGTGCTTACGTGTGCTGCAAGCAGCGGAAGTTTTAGTAAGTATGATTTGATTAGTAAAATTTAGCCTGCACCATGACGTGTCTTGGCACACATTTGCCCGTACAAGTATTCAAACGGTGGAGCGTCTTCTCGATTCTGGAACTGATTCAGCCTCCAGTGGACCAAATTCGGACTCCTCATCTGAGATATGAACAAGTTCTAGTTAGTCTCTGCACCACGGAGCACAGTCTCATACTTTCTGTGCCTTACGTCGACTCTATACTCGTTATGTCGTTGTCATCCTACAGGCTTATGATTGGAGGAGAGATTTCTCTCTTGCTTCACTGTCCAGTAGGCCTTGGCGCACATTTGTCGATCGGTGGGGACTTACTTCTTTCAAATGCTTTGTACTACGACATAAGTATCACATCTGGGTTGCCCCATGAAGGACACTGCTAACCTATATCTGCCGACTATGAGCAAACTTGGAAATTTCGTCTTTGGCAGAGTCTTGACTGCACATGTACCGTTGAACTTACTACTCTATACTGATGACATCATTGTTCTTTCCTAGCGTCGTACACAGTCACGTGGTATAGGAATGCTTATTTCAACAGCTCATTCAGGATTCGCTCTGCATTTAACCGTGAGCTATCTGCAGTAATGGTTTGTACCTCATGAGCTGTGGGCCCGTTGCATTCAAATGAAACTTATTTTTCTAGTGTGACTTTTCATCTTCCAGAGATGAATTCCTCTGTTATGCGGACTAAATACACAAAATGATTATCACAGTCTTCGTAGCCAAGGAGGTTTAGGTCAGTCTTGCACTCCGTTATCACTATGTACACAACAAATTGGTGCCCAGCTACGTCCGAGCTGGCCGCACCAGAGATCTTTTGGTAGTGTTTGACGTCCGCTTTTACTATGTGTGGCACCGCAGACGGTGACAGTGATGGTACATGGAAGGGAGATGAAGCATCGGTGGAATGAGATGATGAGAACCCGGAGGAAACACACCCCTCCGGTCGCCTGGGACCGAACCTTGACAGCTTTGGTGAGAGGCAAATGGCCTAACCAATCCGACACGGCGCGGCCATCACACCAGCCATGTCTGCTAATGACGTCAGCTTGTAACTTTACCCCACCTCGTTCCTTCTGCACATTTTCCCTTACTCATTCAGGTAACCAAGCATTACAGAGGTTTGTTTTTGAGTTCCATGAATGCGACATAGCTCGGCGAAAAGTAGGTGGAGGCAAATCCGCGAATTTGACAAGGTGACGTCATAAGCACTTATGCGGATTTGTGTTCCTTTTCTACGCGTTAAACCCTCCTTCAAAAGGGCTAGAGCTTTGTTCCTAAACTTTCGAACGGCTAGTTGTTAATGAGAGTGGAGTTAGCCACATAAATCACAACAGGTTAGTAGTGACGGGGTTACACTTATGTCTGTAGCTGAGGGGGTTGCGTCGCTTGCCATTGCGCACGTAAGCACATATGTACAACCAGGCAACGGGGGCCATGTTGTACAGAACACGAGCAGCTTTATACAAAACATCTTTACCAGCGATGTCCAACGTTTGCGAAAGAGGGGATGTTGGAGCTTCCACTTTATGTGGACTATGCCCCTCTTTAACATATAGACGTGCATTGTGTTGCAGCGGCGGTTTGGTGACATGTACGTTGCTTTTGATGTCCAAAACACTTTCAAATCTCATGCGATAAACATCTGCTCATTGGTGACTTCATTGGTACTGCTTACGTTTCAGACTGCTAATAGTTGGCGACAAAGTCGATGTGCATAGTCTTAGAAGATCCACCAAGTGATCGTCGCGTAACATATTGCGGTACAGACTTTTAGTATAGTTCAATTTGGAGCAACTCTGTTTGCAAATATATGTCGAGCTACACTCACTCTTATACACACTATTCCTGCAAATAATTATTTCTCGATCTGCTACATTTTAATCGACATAACCATTTTCATAAAGTATCTTTTTGCTAATTTTCTTGTAGGTGCAAGGGAAGTATGGGAATACCCCTTTAAGCGATAGTGGAATGTTTTAAGAGCAGGTTGCTATGCGATGCCTTTATAATTCCATTCTCTTCGCAAGGCCATGAAATTGAAAAAACGAATAACATTCTTATTTAAAAAAAGTATACGTATTGGAAAATTCAAATAAATAATAAAGAATATCTCTGAAATGGTTCATGAAAAAAAAAAAAAAAAAAAAAAAAAGAAAAAAGAAAAGAAAGAAGAAAAGAAAGAGCATTTGACATAAACTTTGTTTTTAACGACATCCACATTTTTTATTTAGTATGTTTTTTTTTCTGTCCCTTAATATTATGCAAAAGCCATCAAGAATTAACAGATCTTCTGAGGACCTTCCCAGAAAATTCAAGATATGGCTTAGAAACTGCCAAGATATCGCGTACTTGTGTCCGTCACTGGATACGGACTGTTTTGTTGTGTTTCTACGAGTCACAGGCACTAGCTGACTCACCCTATGACTGAACGAGGAGGTGGGGCTGTAGCCCATAATTACGTAAGCCCCTCCAGAGACACAGGGTTGGACATCGCTGATCTATAGGAATATGAAGTGGAACAGAAACAAGACTAAATATAATTTTGAGGGTAAAATGGATAAAATCAAACAAAGACCTTCCCTGCACAAATAAATCGAGTGTGACAAAAGGTATTGTGTCTGCCTGAATCAACGTTAGAAGTTCAAGGAATATTTCCCTTCCTCGTCCTCGGGTTAGATCATGCAACGTGTTTTTATGCTTGGCAGTTGCGAAATGTATAGTAACTAAAGGAGCGCTATACGTTGTGCACAACTAACATGACGAATTTTTGGTTACACTCCTGGGCCCTTATAATTCTATAGCTTTACTATTCATATGTGAAGTGCAGGCTCATAATATGTACCCATGATATGTGTTACATTTCATAAGCATAGAAATTACTTATTAGTAGTGGCAGTGAGGCATAGTCATCTCTCCACACACTACAAGTTCTCGAGTAGTTTCAAAAGGAAATACCTAATTTTCCACCAAACAATCAGTTTCATTCATTTCAGCAAATATGCAACTTCTGGTTAGAAAACATTTAATACTCTATTACATCGAGTTAGGCGGTGCAGCGGCAACAAGTGCGATTCGCATTCCAGAGGTCTCGGGTTCGACCGTGGGTTTTTTCTTGGTTTCCCCTTGTGCCTTAGGCGATTACTGGGGTGCTTAAAGGGCCCTAATGACCTAGTTGTCGACGGGCCCTTAAACACAGTTCGCTCGCTCACTCACTGGCTGGGGTGCTTAATTTCATATCACGGTGTTCTATCCATCATTTCCCTTCATTCCATTTTCCTCTCATTTTTCAGGTGTACTTTCAGACACGTGTTGTATGGCGGTGCCGGGCAGATGGCGCGGATGCTTGTGCATGGTAACTGCTGTTCTCGGCGCTAGGTAGCGTTGTGCGGTCGCTGTACTCTGTTGGGTGGGGACGCTTGTACGATTCTGGACCCGCAAGAAGGTGGTTGCTCGGCGGGGCCTGGCGATGAAGATATCTCAGCACTTGTTAGGGACTTCCGCGCGTCTCTGTACCTGCGGCTCTGTGGTATCCTGGGTTCCCTCACTTCATCCGCTCCTCCTATGGGGTGTTAGCCGCAATAGATCTGTGCGGAAATCGCAGTGGGCGAGGTGTCCCCCTCCGCTTATACCCTTTACCCTATTATGAGCATGTTGGTATTTCATCTGCAGTTCATTGACTGAAGTACATCAAGACCTAGCTTTGCTACTAATTTACTATTAATTGCTGATGTAATTGTTTTGTTTCATTTGACGCAATAATTACATTATTAAACACATAATTTGAAACTACAAGCATGCAAAGGGAATACGCATCTGCCAGATACATTATGTATCCTATATATACGACTTTTTGTAATAATTATACAACATTTATATCATTGCATTCGCTAACTTTTAAAATGCGTCGCATTTTTAATGTGCTACAGTAGGCATCAATGTATTTCCACATTTCCTATGCCATAGGATAATAATTACGCAAACTATTTCATGAACAGGTTTCTAATTAAGTTTATCCTGATTAGATACATGAAATAATTCTTAGCTCAATTCACCCCGGAGTTTCAGCATAGTCATTCTATACATTTCACTTCCAAAAATGGAAATATACCACTGCTGTCCGATATCCTTTGTGGCATTAAACACTAATGTTACACATTTGAAGTAATACAGTTCGTAAACTATTATTTTGTTTCCCATGAACTCAGGTCTATAATAGCAAAATACGCATATTTAACTGCAACTAATTTCATGGAAGTATTTAATATGACTTAAACAAATGGCCCACAAATTCCCTGAGAAAAATAATTATTGGGGAAATTTATGCGAGTGTCAGCAGAAGTAATGTAACACGTCTGACCTATCCGACAAATTTATCTGGGAAGGTCACGCCGCGCCGTCAAATGATATTTGTCTGGACTTCTTCGTAAATAAAACATGAATTTAAATACTATATCGCAAAGATTTGACCAGAACACGTTAAATTCTAGAAAAAATAATCTAAAATATATTCATTACCTTTAGTGCAGTTCCACTTGATCAGCAATGCCAACTGATGAAAACGAAACCCAAGAATTACATGTATTTCGATCTTCTCTTGTTATAACAGAAAACTAGTTAAATGATTCTCGCTTTACTTTTAACATTAACAAATAACCTTTCTACTGGGAAAATACATTAACTATTAAAAGAACAATTTGTTAAAAGCACAGAAGTGAAATTAGAATGAAGTGCCATTTTCATTCAAAAGAATTTAGCATCAGCAAACTGTTTTGGAATGCCCTCCATCTTGAGTTTTGCTTGTTAATCGATTGCAAAGTGTAATCAATTGTTTTTTCAGCGATTTATGGGAATGCAGTTGGCGGCACCGACTAAACAAAAGAGCGACCTAGTGGTAAATGGTGTAAAACAAATTAATGACCAGCTAGTAAATCGTATGTCACAAATTAACGCTTCTCACTGGTAAAATTCCTTTGCACTGTCCCTTTCCTGATGCAGCATTCTGATCCTAAGGAGACATTATCGGCAGCAAATAATCGGATACGCAACTCTGATGTCATATTACTTATTATGGACGGTAAAGCACACAGAGTGAACGTAAATACATGTCTCTACAGGTTTAAAGGTGTTAGATATTCACCAAGGTGACTAACCAGTCAGGCGTTAAATTGTAGTGCAAATTCATTCTATTTTAGGCTGCCCTTGGCCTTCGAATGCTAAAGCTCTGGAAATCGCCAACCTGGTGATCGCAGTTGCTAGCCATTCACATGTACCAGTATGTATGTGTGAATGGGTATACTAGCATTGCCTTTTTATTTTTTCTACTGTGTATTGTAAGTAGAGGAAGTATTGCATTCCACCCAAAAATTCGATGTCAAGATTTCACCGGAAATGTATGTTTTGAGGCCTGATTAAAACAAAAAGGCATTTTTAGAAAAAGTCCGTTTGTGTGTGTGTGTGTGTGTGTGTGTGTGTGTGTGTGTGTGTGTGTGTGT
This sequence comes from Tenodera sinensis, assembly GCA_030765045.1. Taxonomy (NCBI): domain Eukaryota; kingdom Metazoa; phylum Arthropoda; class Insecta; order Mantodea; family Mantidae; genus Tenodera; species Tenodera sinensis. The sequence goes on along the minus strand of CM060962.1, from coordinate 13,126,154 downwards.
GTGTGTGTGTGTGTGTGTGTGTGTGTGTGTGTGTGTGTGTGTGTGTCTGCCAGTCTGTGGACAGCATAACTCAAAACCCAAAAGTGGGGTAAAAACCAAACTTGGTATTTAAGTTTAACATCTTTTGAGAATGCGACGAGAGGATTTTGAAGAAAATTCCTTCCCCCTAAACTACCCTTTACATGGAAAATTTGTCGAAACTTTTGATTTTCTATAAAATGGCTCTAACGATTTTGATTAAAATGTCATACATTTGAGATATTTTTATGGCAAACGAAATGTATATTTTGAATTTTCTGGTTATAGCATATATAGTCCTGTTTACTCTGGATGACTTGAATAACTCGTAAACCGTAAGACATAGACCAAATCTTACTATACAAAAATGTAGATCTTGCTAAAACACACATTTACGTCCGGATACATTTTTCTTTTCTTTGTAGAGCGAACCATTTCCTTGTTATTTGGAAAACAAACTTTCGTCAAATGCAACATCGCTGTTCATTTTTATCTGTTAACCCTGCAAAGAGAACGGACTCTCAAAGCTTTTAAATTGACTATCGCTCAAAGCCTGCTGTATTCCCATGTTCTCCTTGTACCTATAAGAAAATGAACAGTAAGAATTTCTGAAAATGTTTATCTCAACTAACAAGAAGAAGATAAAGGAATAAGAGTCTGTAAGAATGGTTAGTACAAGAGTAAAAAGTCATGTGAGTGCAAGACATCAGATTTTTTCAAGAAAAGCTGAAGGACTAAATGAAACAGGTATATACCAAGAGCACCACGATATACAATTCAAAATGTTCTGGCGTTCAGGAGCGTATTTGCTTCCGCTATCTTTAACCCTTTCAGTTCCGGTGTCCATGATCATGGACATAGGCATTTTTGTCCTATTTTTACTACTTTTAATGGTGTTTTCTGCTATATTTTTGTTATATTTTCCGTGACCAAGGTGGTTTCATCATGTTATTTACTTTTGTAAATTTTGTAATTTTGTTTGCTACGTCAACTTCATTATGAAATGATATATTTTAACCCAAATATTTAAATTCGCTTACCACGTTCTAAAATGTCATTGTCCAAAGTAATTTTGCTGGGTACAGTGTATTTTCCACAAAAGGCCATCACTTTAGTTTTATTTTTATTGATTTCCAAGTTGTATCTCTTCCCGATAATATTCAGATTATATACAGAAAACTGTAAATCTGTTTCTGTGTGTGGTATTTCCACTAAATCATCTGCAGAAAGCAGGGAGTCTCTTTTCTGGAGTATATTAATCTGAATGGAACCGTGTCTCATTTGTCGCCATTCTTGAATAATTCTATTCATCTCGTATATTATAAAGAGCAAAGGCGAGAGACCACAGAGCTGTACATTACTACCACCCTCAGGGCTGGGGCGTCCAAAACGCGTCCTCTTTGAGATGGTCACAGGTCAACTGCCCTAATACCTACTTGTATGGAAGAAGAACAACAAGACTTCTACTACTCGTACTTACACCTTATTTGAAGTAGGTATATCAATTTGCCATTACATTGACATATACCCTTATGTGTTAACAGTTCAGCTACACAGAATATTAAATGAATGTATTTGTAATGAATGTGAATGATGCATGTTGGACAGGTGCTGCGCTCTAGGGAAGATGTGCAGAGTGAGATGAACTTGAAGTTGTAGCGGTATGCAGAAATGTCCAGCCTTCCTATGATGATGTTGAAAGTGACTGTGAGAATTGGAACTGGTTCACATTAGTGAAGTGACTGTGGGAATTGGAACTGGTTCACATTAGTGAAGTGACTGTGGGAATTGGAACTGGTTCACATTAGTGAAGTGACTGTTGGAATTGGAACTGGTTCACATTAGTGAAGTGACTGTGAGAATTGGAACTGGTTCACATTAGTGAAGTGACTGTGAGAATTGGAACTGGTTCACATTAGTGAAGTGACTGTCAATTGGAACTAGTTCACATTAGTGAAGTGACTGTGAGAATTGGAACTGGTTCACATTAGTGAAGTGACTGTCAATTGGAACTAGTTCACATTAGTGAAGTGACTATGATAATTGGAACTAGTTCACATTAGTGAAGTGACTGTGAGAATTGGAACTGGTTCACATTAGTGAAGTGACTGTCAATTGGAACTAGTTCACATTAGTGAAGTGACTATGATAATTGGAACTAGTTCACATTAGTGAAGTGACTGTGAGAATTGGAACTGGTTCACATTAGTGAAGTGACTGTCAATTGGAACTAGTTCACATTAGTGAAGTGACTGTGAGAATTGGAACTGGTTCACATTAGTGAAGTGACTGTGAGAATTGGAACTGGTTCACATTAGTGAAGTGACTGAGAATTGGAACTGGTTCACATTAGTGAAGTGACTGTCAATTGGAACTAGTTCACATTAGTGAAGTGACTATGATAATTGGAACTAGTTCACATTAGTGAAGTGACTGTGAGAATTGGAACTGGTTCACATTAGTGAAGTGACTGTCAATTGGAACTAGTTCACATTAGTGAAGTGACCGTGATAATTGGAACTAGTTCAAATTAGTGAAGTGACTGTCAATTGGAACTAATTCACATTAGTGAAGTGACCGTGATAATTGGAACTAGTTCACATTAGTGAAGTGACTGTCAATTGGAACTGGTTCACATTAGTGAAGTGACTGTCAATTGGAACTAGTTCACATTAGTGAAGTGACCGTGATAATTGGAACTAGTTCACATTAGTGAAGTGACTGTGAGAATTGGAACTGGTTCACATTAGTGAAGTGACTGTCAATTGGAACTAGTTCACATTAGTGAAGTGACCGTGATAATTGGAACTAGTTCACATTAGTGAAGTGACTGTGAGAATTGGAACTAGTTCACATTAGTGAAGTGACTGTCAATTGGAACTAGTTCACATTAGTGAAGTGACTATGATAATTGGAACTGGTTCGCATTAGTGAAGTGACTGTCAATTGGAACTAGTTCACATTAGTGAAGTGACTATGATAATTGGAACTAGTTCACATTAGTGAAGTGACTGTGAGAATTGGAACTGGTTCACATTAGTGAAGTGACTATCAATTGGAACTAGTTCACATTAGTGAAGTGACCGTGATAATTGGAACTAGTTCACATTAGTGAAGTGACTGTCAATTGGAACTAGTTCACATTAGTGAAGTGACCGTGATAATTGGAACTAGTTCACATTAGTGAAGTGACTGTGAGAATTGGAACTGGTTCACATTAGTGAAGTGACTGTGATAATTGGAACTAGTTCACATTAGTGAAGTGACTGTGAGAATTGGAACTGGTTCACATTAGTGAAGTGACTGTCAATTGGAACTAGTTCACATTAGTGAAGTGACCGTGATAATTGGAACTAGTTCACATTAGTGAAGTGACTGTGAGAATTGGAACTAGTTCACATTAGTGAAGTGACTGTCAATTGGAACTACTTCACATTAGTGAAGTGACTATGATAATTGGAACTGGTTCGCATTAGTGAAGTGACTGTGAGAATTGGAACTGGTTCACATTAGTGAAGTGACTGTGAGAATTGGAACTGGTTCACATTAGTGAAGTGACTGTGAGAATTGGAACTGGTTCACATTAGTGAAGTGACTGTGAGAATTGGAACTGGTTCACATTAGTGAAGTGACTGTGAGAATTGGAACTGGTTCACATTAGTGAAGTGACTGTGAGAATTGGAACTGGTTCGCATTAGTGAAGTGACTGTGAGAATTGGAACTGGTTCACATTAGTGAAGTGACTGTGAGAATTGGAACTAGTTCACATTAGTGAAGTGACTGTGAGAATTGGAACTGGTTCACATTAGTGAAGTGACTGTGAGAATTGGAACTGGATCACATTAGTGAAGTGACTGAGAATTGGAACTGGTTCACATTAGTGAAGTGACTGTGAGAATTGGAACTGGTTCACATTAGTGAAGTGACTGTGAGAATTGGAACTGGATCACATTAGTGAAGTGACTGTGAGAATTGGAACTGGTTCACATTAGTGAAGTGACTGTGAGAATTGGAACTGGATCACATTAGTGAAGTGACTGAGAATTGGAACTGGTTCACATTAGTGAAGTGACTGTGAGAATTGGAACTGGTTCACATTAGTGAAGTGACTGTGAGAATTGGAACTGGTTCACATTAGTGAAGTGACTGTGAGAATTGGAACTGGTTCACATTAGTGAAGTGACTGTGAGAATTGGAACTGGTTCACATTAGTGAATTGACTGTGAGAATTGGAACTGGTTCACATTAGTGAAGTGACTGTGAGAATTGGAACTGGTTCACATTAGTGAAGTGACTGTGAGAATTGGAACTGGTTCACATTAGTGAAGTGACTGTGAGAATTGGAACTGGTTCACATTAGTGAAGTGACTGTGAGAATTGGAACTGGTTCACATTAGTGAAGTGACTGTGAGAATTGGAACTGGTTCACATTAGTGAATTGACTGTGAGAATTGGAACTGGTTCACATTAGTGAAGTGACTGTGAGAATTGGAACTAGTTCACATTAGTGAAGTGACTATGATAATTGGAACTGGTTCACATTAGTGAAGTGACTATGAGAATTGGAACTAGTTCACATTAGTGAAGTGACTGTGAGAATTGGAACTAGTTCACATTAGTGAAGTGACTGTTAATTGGAACTAGTTCACATTAGTGAAGTGACTGTGAGAATTGGAACTAGTTCACATTAGTGAAGTGACTGTGAGAATTGGAACTAGTTCACATTAGTGAAGTGACTGTCAATTGGAACTGGTTCACATTAGTGAAGTGACTGTCAATTGGAACTGGTTCGCATTAGTGAAGTGACTGTGAGAATTGGAACTGGTTCACATTAGTGAAGTGACTGTGAGAATTGGAACTAGTTCACATTAGTGAAGTGACTGTGAGAATTGGAACTGGTTCACATTAGTGAAGTGACTGTGAGAATTGGAACTAGTTCACATTAGTGAAGTGACTGTGAGAATTGGAACTAGTTCACATTAGTGAAGTGACTGTGAGAATTGGAACTAGTTCACATTAGTGAAGTGACTGTGAGAATTGGAACTGGTTCACATTAGTGAAGTGACTGTGAGAATTGGAACTGGTTCACATTAGTGAAGTGACTGTGAGAATTGGAACTAGTTCACATTAGTGAAGTGACTGTTAATTGGAACTAGTTCACATTAGTGAAGTGACTGTGAGAATTGGAACTAGTTCACATTAGTGAAGTGACTGTGAGAATTGGAACTAGTTCACATTAGTGAAGTGACTGTCAATTGGAACTGGTTCACATTAGTGAAGTGACTGTCAATTGGAACTGGTTCGCATTAGTGAAGTGACTGTGAGAATTGGAACTGGTTCACATTAGTGAAGTGACTGTGAGAATTGGAACTAGTTCACATTAGTGAAGTGACTGTTAATTGGAACTAGTTCACATTAGTGAAGTGACTGTGAGAATTGGAACTAGTTCACATTAGTGAAGTGACTGTGAGAATTGGAACTAGTTCACATTAGTGAAGTGACTGTCAATTGGAACTGGTTCACATTAGTGAAGTGACTGTCAATTGGAACTGGTTCGCATTAGTGAAGTGACTGTGAGAATTGGAACTGGTTCACATTAGTGAAGTGACTGTGAGAATTGGAACTGGTTCACATTAGTGAAGTGACTGTCAATTGGAATTGGTTCACATTAGTGAAGTGACTGTCAATTGGAACTAGTTCACATTAGTGAAGTGACTGTTAATTGGAACTAGTTCACATTAGTGAAGTGACTGTGAGAATTGGAACTGGTTCACATTAGTGAAGTGACTGTCAATTGGAATTGGTTCACATTAGTGAAGTGACTGTCAATTGGAACTAGTTCACATTAGTGAAGTGACTGTTAATTGGAACTAGTTCACATTAGTGAAGTGACTGTGTCATTTGGAACTAGTTCACATTAGTGAAGTGACTGTGTCATTTGGAACTAGTTCACATTAGCGAAGTGACTGTGATAATTGGAACTAGGTCATATTAATGAAGGGAAACTGTGAGCTAAGCAAAGCCTCTATGAAAATTGAACTTTGTTGTTAAGTGACAGTTGAAACTGAACAAGTGACGATTAACAACTGTCGTATACTGCCATTTTTCGTTCTGTGCTTAAAATCTGTAACATCTTTACTGAAGGGCAAATAGAACAAACCTTGTAATTTTCACTGGAATTCAAGGAAATATACATGTGCCAAATTAACATCAATTTAATAAGACATAGTAAGGGTTTTATACAGGGACATTTTGTATTCAGGGATCACAGAGCTGTGGTTTGCGGAATGCAGAGATATGGCGATGCTTTATTTATACTTGTGAACCTTTAACATATAGTTACGTAACAACACACTTATGACGCAAGCACCGGGTCTCTGTGATCACGCCGTAAATAAATGAATGGGTCACTGGTTCAGCTTCATGACGTCACATCGGACGAGCTAATCTGGCGATCGATATTTAATATTGCCATTATTTTGTTATTCCTCAACACGATTACCGTACGTCTCCATTATTGTATGGTTTTCAATAGTGAGGAGCCATGATTAATTACATCATGGTTAGCCAGTTGGTTTAGCACCCAAGGGGTGAGTTCTACTGCGCATTTCAAGTGTGCTAAACTGCTACAGCCTCATTTACTTGCATTAAAAAGCACTCTTGCTGGGCTGTGTTGATGAGACCCTGGCTGATGGTGCATAAGACATATTACCAAGCAGAAACGGTAACCTAAAGAAATCTGCAAAATAGGCTTTAAGCAATTTACACAGCTGAATATTACACAACAAGAAGCTCCATTTTTGCAATTTGTTTCTAACAGTTTGACTGTATTGCTGTAATGCTGAAGTTCAAGTTTGTAATGCTGAAGATACAATGAAATTACAATCAGATCTGGATAATGTTTATAAATAAAGCTTGTTAAACAAACTGCACTTCAATATTAAGAAATGCTCCTTTATGATACCTAAATTCTAAACATTATTTAAACAATTCTCCACTAGCAAGAGTGTATTGTATCATAGACTTAGGTGTTACTATGACCCAGAATTTCTCTTTTAATCAACACATGAGAAATATAACCAATGACTCCCTTAAGAAACTGGGGTTTGTATTCAGAATCTCTAGGGCCTTAAAAGACACTCGGGTTATAATTATAGGGTGGAAGGGAAGTCATTACATCAGTTTAAACCAATGGTAGATCCCGGTATTTGGAACACATTTTGTATTTTACGTTTTTGTCCCTGACCATTTCCTACGGAGATATTTTAGTTTTATTGCTTATTTCCTTGTAGGTACAAGGGGAATATGGGAATACAGTAGGCTTTGAGCGATAGTCAATTCTTTTAAAGCTTTGAGATCCCGCTCCTTTGCAAGCTTAACATATGAAAAAATGAATAACGATGTTCCACTTCACGAAAGTTTTGACGTTTTCTGAATCTGACACAAATAACAAGGAATATCTCCGAAATGGTTCACTCTATAAAAAATTATTTAGACATAAATTGTGTATTTTAGTGAGACCTACATTTTTTGTATACTAAAATTTTGTCTATCTGTTACGGTTTACGAGTTATTCAAAAGTCATCCATAGTAAACAGGACTATAAGGGCTTTAGCCAGAAAATTCAAAATATGCATTTCATTTGTCATACAGATATCTTAAGTATATGACATTTTAATCAAAATCGTTACAGCCATTTGCAAGAAAATCAAAGTTTTCGAAACATTTTCCATGTAAAGAGTAGTTTAGGGTGGGGCCATTTTCTTCAATGTCTTCGTGTCGCATACTTGAAAGACAGTAAACTTAAATACCAACTTTGGTTTTTAACCGACTTTTCGTTTTTGAGTTATGCTGTCCACAGACTGACACACACACACACACACACACACACACACACACACACACACACACACACACACACACACACATACACAAACACACACACATACACAAACACACACACATACACAAACACACGCGCACACACACACGGATCGTTTTCTAAAAATGGTTGTTTTTTATTCAGGGGGTCTCAAAACATATTCCTTGTGGCATCTCGACATCGAATTTTTGGGTGGAATACAATACTTCCTCTACTTTACTATTCGAGGTAGAGAAAGTAAAAATGTAATATGCAACGCATATTACAGGTGATAAATTTACAGACACTATAAGTAGATATAACGATGGCGTGTTAAATCTTGAAAAAGTAGTAACACACTTGTGTCATTTAAAATAGAAAATTGGTGATACTGGGCTAGAAATACATTCAATAGAATAAATATGGCAACCCTGCTGTGCATGTTTATTTGATACAAAGATGTGGACGCTCGTGTTTTGTCAGTGAAGGTCACACGAGGTGCTTTCTGCACTGTGTATGTTATTCTGCAAGAGTCTGTAATCACCTCGATTGTTCAACATTTCCAGGGACCTTTCATTTCTGTCATTTGGATTCATTCAAGCCTCAACTTGGAAGTGTCACATGCGTTTGAAGTTGTGTAATTTCCTCTAGAGCGCAACAACACGAATCTGGTTGTATCCCCTTAATTCAAGCATGTTTTCTCTTACATTCATCACAGAAATCCGTTGATTCTGTCTTCTATCAAGTTGAGCCGAAGAATGCCTATAATGAAATCCGTCGGCGGTTGCTCTGTCTTGCCTGCATGTACTTATATTGTCCATTTGTTACGTCCTGTCCAACACTCAATTAATTTTGCTTATCTTAATGTACAAATTAGGTCTGAGTTTCTCTTAAATTCGACAACTGCTTAGCCCCTGGGTGCTAGTGACTCTCGCCTTTTTTGTGCTACTTATTCTACCACATCCTCTGTTTCCTCTCCTATTTTCCATTACTTATCCTTTTTGCTTTCTCTACTACCCATAGTAAGTAGAGGAAGTACTGTATTCCACCCAAAAATTCGATGTCGAGATTTCACCGCAAATACATATCTTGAGGCTCCTGAACCCAAAAAGAACATTTTTAGAAAAATGTGCGTGTGTGTGTGTAAGTGTGTGTGTGTTTGTGTGTGTGTGTGTGTGTGTGTGTGTGTGTGTGTGTGTGTGTGTGTGTGTGTGTGTGTCTCAGACTGTGGACAGCATAGCTCAAAAACGAAAAGTCGGTTAAAAACCTAAGTTGGTATTTAAGTTCAATGTCCTTTAAGGATGCGACACGAAGATTTTGAAGAAAATTCCTCCACTCTAAATTACCTATACGTGGAAAATTTTTCGAAAATTTTGATTTTCTCAAAAATGCCTCTAATGATTTTGATTAAAATGACATATGTTTGAGATATTTTTATGGCAAACGAAATGTTAATTTTAAATTTTCTGACTATAGCCTAAGTAGTCCTGTTTACTCTGGATAATTGGTGCATAAGTGGTAAACCGTAACATATAGAGCTAATCGCGCCGTAGCCGAGTAGTTAGACCATTCGCTTCTCACCAAAGCGCCCCGGGTTCGATCCCAGGCAACCGCATGTGGGATTTGCAGTGGACGAAGCGGCGCAGGGGCGGGGTTTCTCCGGGTTCTCCGGTTTCCCCCGCCATCTCATTCCACCGTGCTCCATCTTCATTTCATGCATTTCAGTGTCACCGCCTGCGGTGCCGTATGTAGTAAAAGCGGGCGTTAAACACTACAAAAAATAGAACAAATCTTACTGTACAAAAAAAAAATCTTGCAAAAACACAATTTATGTCTAAATAAATATTTTTGTTGAGTGAACCATTTCGGAAATATTCCTTGTTATTTGTGTGAGTTTTGGAAAACTAACTTTCATCAAATGGAAGATCGTGATTCAGTTTTTTATATCTTAGCCGTGCAAAGAGAACGGAATCACAAAGATTTAAAAGATTTGACTATCGCTCAAAGAACGTCGAGTTATCGGGATTCTACTGTGTATGAAAATAGAACTGCCGGGGTAGGTTTCTGCCAGTTCGCAGTTGTGGACCTCACTTGTCTCTGCGGTACAACATGGCGTATATAAACAATTGACATAGCGCCACTCGATTTTAAATGACGAGGCTGTAGCGGGTTTATATGGCCACCGCGCCTGACTCATAGCAGACATCGGGTTGGATAACCTGATGTACAGTAACTCAGTCCAAGTACCTATGGGGGTAACGGCATTTGTAGTTCTATCTGACACTGTTTGGCGAGCTGCATAATGAAAAGGGTGTTGCAGTTGTGTGTAGATGCCATGATGTGTACTGGAGAACAGCCTGTGTTTGTGTTGTATTTTCCTCGAACTGTCAAACGTAAACTGTAACCTTGAATTTACACAGAAATTTCCTGGTGTCATCGTTCCTAATAATCCTAACAATCGTTGGAAAGGTTTAGAGACTGCATCCATGTTACACAAAAAGAAATATAGGTGGTCAATAGTTCTAGCCGAGGAAAAATTAAAGAATGTAGAAAACATGGTAGAAATAAGTCCAAGAGAACTACTACCTCTCTTCAAACTGGTGTTTAGTTTCATGTGCCTATAGAATTGTATGGAAATTAAAGCCAAGGGAACACTGAAGTGATATTTTAGCCTGCTTGGTCAAAAACAAAAATCGATTTTTGGATTTTTATTGCAAAAAATGCACCATACCTTAAAGAATATATCTGCGAAGTTTTAACCCCCTAAACAGGGGGATAATACATATTTTGGACGCCATTTTATAGCGATGCGCTTCTGCCAGGCTACCCACACCTTGTATTTCTTAGAGGATTGCAATTAATTGTTTTTAAACGAGGTGCTAAGTGTTCTGCTGCCTATGCATTCACCGTAGCCAAGTTGAACAAGCTCTCCAATACATCCCCTAGAGGGTAGTGTTTTTCGCTTGTCGTTTGTTGATTTCTGGAGTTCTTTACCATGCTTCTATTTGTCTTAGCAGATTTCTGTTGTTTATAAGCTGATCGTGTGCATGTGATCTTACTTTTGGAATAGTTTACTGTGTTTACGAGGTTATTTGTGTGTTGTTATTGATATATACATCGTGTGCAGTATTACTTATTTTATTTGTGGTGAAAATGAAGCTTAAGTTGTGGAAACAGATACCTTGCTTTGATTTCTATGAACAGACCACGTGAAGTGTGTGACTAAACCTTAAACTCATTATTCTCGGAAACAATTTTTTGTTATTTTCTCATATTCAAAATCCATCTGTCATCCATCTTCTCAAAAATCTAGCTAGAGAACTAAATTTGTTTCAATTATAGTTCAGAATATGGTTACTAAAATGTCCAATTGGAATTTCGATATTAGTTATAATTAAAAAAGAAAACGATTAACTTTCAGGACATGCTTACACACTGCGCTATTGCAACATTTTTTAACGTAAACCTATCTATTATAATTTGCATCCTTTAATTTGTTACAAAGGAATAAGAGATACCACTTTAAAAAATTAAGTTTGCAGTTCAACATCTGTTCGAGGAGATAGGTTTTGAATATATCCAATAAAGTGTATATAAATTAATATACATTAACTAATGTATAAAGAATATAATTACATATTGGAATGAAATTTGGTACGCACGCTTCCTTAGTTGCTGGAAATGACTGTAACAAATCTGATGTGTTGCACTCTACCCTTGTACTAACAATTCTTACAAACTCTTATTCCTATATCTTCCCTCATTCCTGTGTCTTCTTCGTGTTAGTTGAGATAAACATTTGTACAAATTATAATATTGCTTATTTCCTTGTAGGTACAAGGGGAATATTAGAATACAGTAGGCTTTGAGCGATAGTCAAATCTTTTAAAGCTTTGAAATCCCGCTCTCTTTCCACGGTTCACATATAAAAAATGAACAATGATATTCCATTAGTATAAGTTCTCCAAAACTCACACATATAACAAGGAAATAGTTCACTCTCCAAAAACTTTATTCAGAAATAAATTGTGTGTTTTAGCAAGATCTACATTTTTGTATAGTAAGATTTGGTCTACCTCTTACGGTTTACGAGTTATGCAAAAGTCATCTAGAGTAAACAGGACTACATAGGCTATAGCCAGGAAATTCAAGATATACATTTCATTTGCCATAAAAATATTTCAAACATATGGCATTTTAATCAAAATCGTGAGAGCCATTTTCAATAAAATCAAAATTTGCGAAAAATTTTCCATCATTTTCTTCAAAATCTTCGTGTCGCATCCGTGAAAGACATTAAACTTAGATACCAATTTCGGTCTTTAACCGACTTTTCATTTTTGAGTTATGCTGTCCACAGACTGACATACACACACACACACACACACACACACACACACACACACACACACACACACACACACACTCTCTCTCTCTCTCTCTCTCTCTCTCTCTCTCTCTCTCTCTCTCACACACACACACACTCTCTCTCACACACACACACGCGGAGCTTTCTCTAAAAATGTTTTTTTTTTTTTTTTGGATTCAGGGGGCCTCAAAGCATGTATTTCCGGTGAAATCTCGCCATCGAATTTTTGGGTGGAACACAATACCTCGTCTACTTAACGAAGTAGAAAAAGTAATTTATTGCCATAGCCGGGATTTCAACCACGATTCTTACTGTCTACGTCCGGTTGCTCTAACCACTGAGTTGCCATTTGCAAAATGCCAGCACGACACTAATCGCAACTTCCGGTAAACCACAAGAAGATCTACACAGATATGGAATAGTTTGACGTGAACATTGAGCAAGATAGACGTACATAATTCCCAGTTGGTGTCATTAGAGCCCTATATTAGTGAACTGCCTTTGTTTCCCAGCTGTTTCATGCCCAGAATCCTTACACTGCAGGATATAAAACCCTTGCTCACTGTAATCTTCGCAAAACTTAAAGGCATATGGAGGCGGGGCGTACTGCGGACTCCAGCGAATCCTACGCTTGCCCCTCCTACCAGCGCTGCCGAATGTGGTGCATGCATCGCACACAACCAAATGTACAGACCGTCTGCCGGTACACGCACTACGCTTGGCAACAGCGCTCTGCTTGAGCATTGGCCAGCGTTCACATGCCTTTAACTTTTGCGAGCGGTATAGTATACCTCCATAGCATCTTCCAGTCAGGGCAGATATTCTCTAAAATACAGCGCCAAGACCTCATCTTCGAGTCAGCGGAGGCACGAGTAAAAGCAGGAACCATCACAAGGGACCTCCAAACATAACTGTAATTGTAATTTATTTAGCCTTAGTCCTGCAGACAATGGCATAATCATAACTAACACTTCTTACAATACAATGTTGGTCACGCTTAAGTACTCATCAATATGATAAAAAGGATTTTAAATTAACCATTCGTAAAAGTTATTTTTCAAAATAGATATTTTGATGGTATTTTGTTAATTAGTTTTAGGCTCACAATTAAATAATTAGATCCCATCTTATTTAGCTTATAAGTTGGGGTGTCAAGGTTGTGATTATTCCTTGTGTTATGCTTGTCACAAATTAATTAAAAGCTCTCATTTCTCTGCCAGGTATAAACTGTTAAGTCATAGATGATAAATTAATTATGGTTGGTAACTCTAATTTAATAAACAGAGGTTTAGAATGCTCAAGATCTGATTTATTTGTTAAAATTCATGCAGCCTTTTTATAAGGTTAAGACATTAGTTATGTTGTTGGAATTACCCCAAAATATTAAAGCATGACGAATTACAGACTGAAAAAGGCGACATAAGCGCTTCTTAAATACCGGGTGGAAGGGAAGCCATTACATTAATTTAAACCAATGGTAGATCTCGCTATTTGGGACACATTTTGTATGTTACGCTTTTGTCTCTTACCATTTCCTACAGAGATATTTTAGTTTTGTCGAAAGCAACCTAGCATCACTGCAGAATGTGCGTGTGGTCACTTTCTCTAGCTCAGTACATAAACAAACAGCGTAACGGTGCGTCTTGAAAACAAACCCATGCCCTGCCTTGTCTTTCCGTGTTTACTGTGCGAGCGTGGGCCAATCACAAGCGTTAGCTCTCAAAACATTAAGGGAAAGCGAAAGTGCCCGACTTGTTTACATTCACAAAGTAGATCAATTCCCTGACCAACCACAACGCAACGTTGTCGACTTACCTCACGACTTAGAGAGCTGCTCGTAGTGTTCCTTCACGTCTTTTAAGTGATTAATTATTTCGAAACCCTGTGTGATGTCCCATAATTAGGACCGAAGCTATATCAGAAATAAGTTACTCTATGCACCTTACAAGCAACAAACTGTTATATTTGTACATTCTTCTGGAATTAGCATCCAATTGGGATAACAAACTATTTATTTTTTCGGAATGGACGGATCAAAGGACAAAATGCCATTCAACTTTTTTTCTTTGTAATGCTTCTATGAAGCACATATTAGAAGGGATTTAATGACTTCCCTTCCACCCTGTATATCGGTGGAACATTGTGGCTTAAAGCGCTTAACAGATACGTCACTCTTGATAATCTTGTTGAAATAAGTTCTATATGCTTAGACCATGTTGAGGCTGGGTCTAAAACTAAACCGAACAATTTATATTCCACGACTGGATTCTATTTATTAATATCGTGGTTCAGACTCATGGTCAAGGTTTCTGTCTTCTCGTTCTTTAGGATCAAGCTATTGGTCACAAACCATTGTGCAATGCTACTCAAAATGTCAACTCTAAGTTTCTGTAATTCATTCAAATTATTTTTGTTCCCATTACAAATGAGCCCAGTACTGAACCCTGGGGTACTCAACAGCTCATGGTCTTAGGAGACTGAAGGACCGAGGAGAGACATTCCACGATAGTATAACCTGAGATTTATGAACTTCCTAGATAACGTTGCTGCTGGTTAAGTTGCCAACTTACCTCCAATGTTATTTCTGCTATGTTTGCTCCCTGATATGCTAATATGTCTTAACTTCAGTTAATAATTGGACGAGTCACTAGTGTTATCTCGGAAGTAAAGAAAGAAGGAGAGTAGAAACAATAAACCCCGCCTAGGAGTGTTGTGAAATCTGCTATAATATTGTGGTTGCAGAACAAAAGGTTCCAGAGTTACATTTCCATGTGCAAAAAAACAGATCTTTACAGGAGGATTGATACAAACAAACCTGCGAAGGTCCTTAAAGCGGACGAATTTTTTGTTTTATTGGGCCACGCTGTGCCCTTACATGTGTGATCTCAATCCCATAGAACTAACTTGGGCCAAGGTAAAACGAATAGTTCAAGAAATGTAACAGGTGACTTATCCTTACAGGAATTGCACGATATAACGCTCAAGGATATATCACTTGCAACCGAAACAGACTGGCAGGGTTTTTGAAAACATATAGAAAAGGTAGAAAATGATCAGTGGGAGAAAGATGGAGTAGTTGAAAATATCGTTTACATTTTATAACCTAAATATACTGCACGAATTAAAAATAACATTTAAGTTCCGGGATTTTGAGTGAGTTCTTTGCTTTGATCTAGCGTTAATACACATTCTAAGGTTGGTACTACTATTGTAAGCGCGACCGGAAGCACGAGGCCAACTTCGCATATCGCTGTTTACCTGGGATTGTTTACTGAAGTACTCACTTGCTGCATTCCTGCCAGGGACCATGAGCTGGTGAACAAATTGTATATCAACGAAAGCGCCCAGGAGGCCTTGTCAGTCCACAGACAGTTTTGGGGGCGGGTGGTGGGGGGAGGGGGGGGGTAAGTCATCTAATACGAGGGATGAAACCGGGCCCAGCTCAAGTCTCTTATACCGCTCGCAAAAGTTAAAGGCATGTGAACGTTGGCCAGTGCTCAAGCAGAGCGCTGTTGCCAAGCGTAGTGCGTGTACCGGCAGACGGTCTGTACATAAGGTTGTGTGAGATGCATGCACCACATTCGGCAGCACTGGTAGGAGGGGCAAGCGTAGGTTTCGCTGGAGTCCGCAGTACGCCCCACCTCCTTATGCCTTTAAGTTTTGCGAAGATTATAGTGATAACATCGTGCAAGAACTCACTAGAAATCCTGCTGCTGAGCTTAGGTGAATGAGCGAGGACATGTTTACGAGATATGCAGCCTGTTTGAGAGCAGGTCAACAGCAGTGCGACTGTGACGTCACAATTTTCCCGGGGATTCTCGGCGCGGGTCACCATATGCAATATAGGCCCTATATGCGCACATCACCTCCGTAATGTAATCCGTAAGGTGTCTGCCTAGCAGTCTGCACAAATGAGTTAGAATATCGATTATTGCTGGTTGCCTGGATAAGGCAGGGATTGAGGATGGGTGGGGGGCAGTCCATGTGTTATCCTGATGGTACAATCATACCACTACACTATGTCTCATGCCTTGGATAATAACTGTTATTTCAAGTTTAGTATTGGTAACGTTTACTAGACTTGCCAGTGAATTAAGAGTATGTCAGTTTATACATTACAGAGGTGAACCTTTGAACCTACACAGTAAAGCGTAGATAACATTTTGCCGAGACGACATTGTCATTGTTATTTCCCAAAGTTGAAATTACTTTATGCTTGACAAATGCGCTCCCTAGTGGCGGATGGATATCAACCCGGTCTATTTCCGCGATTTTCAGTTGCTACGTCCTATTTTCTTTATTCACTGGATTACTCAAATTTTGATGTATACTTCTGTAGGAATGGTTAGGTCAAAATCTCTCTTTGCTGACTTTAACTTTACGAACGAGGCATTATTGAGGAGAGAACTTCTTCCCTGTACCCCAATATTCAGTTAAATTTAGGTGTAATTTTAATTGTACATTTAGGCATCACGAATTTAGCACAGCTATTTTAATGGTAATTTCGGAGATATATTAATTTGTAAGCTTTCTTTACCGTATGAATGCTGTTTCGTAATATTACTCTAGACAACAATGAAAATGCAATAATAACGAAACCAGTTATTCTTTATTAATTCGACCCCGCTGCTCACGAAAATAACCAAGAAAATCTCAGATTAGGTCTACTTTTCAAAATATAGCGGAATGGGGACAAATCCCGAGGATTGTAAACAGTGTTATATTTCCTGCAAACCATATATAGGTTGTGTTTTAAGCCTGGACTCGTAGCACAAGTGGTGGCACCCCCCGTATGTAGTGTCAGTCTAGCTGGCTCAGTTGCTTAGGCGCTGGCCTTAGTCCCAAGATTGCGGCTTCAAACCCGGTTCAGACCAATGGATTTTCTGTGTGCTTGAAAGCGACAGCCTCATAACAGTAGATTTACTTCTGCGATGTTCGGGAAATTGGACACCAAGGACAAGCCCTGGGCTGCTCATGTATGCTGCATATTTTGTGTCTCGAGCCTTCATTACTGTTAGAATCATAAAAGTGCTTCAAAGATCTTTGCTATCCCCATGGTCTGGAGTGAACTATGAAACCATATAAATAATTGTTATTTTGTATGACTACATTTTTACCCCACATTTCAAAGGAAAAAGATCATCCTTGTCCTATCCTAACATGCCTTAGACCATGCATGGGGAAGAGGGAAGACAGGAACGCAATCGATTAACTACCCGCCCCACTTGCCGCCATCACTTCCGATTGGTTACATTGTTTATATGAAGGAAATGTATCAAAACATACAGAAATTGTCATGCATAGTAACGTAAGAAACGTTAAATGGCAGCTGGACCAAGGCACTTTACTGCAACCGGAAACATTGGCCTATGCGTCAATCAGTTAAATCTAACGTTATGGGCGATGCACTTGGCGGATCCGGGAGGTATAGTGTGTGAGTTTCAAGTTGAAACCTGTAAAATAGAAAGAGATAGCACTATATTCCACAGGGCAGTTGGTAATCCTTAACTGCCTAATCTCAAGTCCTTGCTATTGAAACTTACTGTTAAAATTCTGGATTGCAAAGGTATTTCCCAATATACGCTTGTATCAATGCGAAACCAGCGAAGCAAGGACGGCTACACATATTGTGAGTGAGTGAGTGAATGAGTGAGTGAGTGAGTGAATGCGTGAGTGAATGAATGAGTGAGTGAATGAGTGAGTGAGTGAGTGAGTGAGTGAGTGAATGAGTGAGTGAATGAGTGAGTGAATGAGTGAGTGGGTGAGTGAGTGAATGGGTGAGTGAGTGAGTGAATGAGTGAGTGAATGAATGAGTGAATGAGTGAGTGAGTGAGTGAGTGAGTGTGTGTGTGAGTGAATGAGTGAGTGAATGAGTGACTGAATGACTGAGTGAATGAGTGAGTGAATGAGTGAGTGAGTGAATGAGTGAATGAATGAGTGAGTGAGTGAATGAGTGAGTGAGTGAATGAATGAGTGAGTGAATGAGTGAGTGAGTGAATGAATGAGTGAGTGAATGAGTGAGTGAATGAGTGAGTTAGTGAATGAATGAATGAGTGAGTGAGTGACTGAGTGAGTGAGTGAGTGAGTGAGTGAATGAGTGAGTGAATGAATGAGTGAGTGAGTGAATGAGTGAGTAAGTGAATGAGTGAGTCAGTATATGAGTGAGTGAGTGAGTGGGTGAGTGAGTGAGTGAATGAGTGAGTGAGTGAAAGAGTGAGTGAGTTAATGGGCGAGTGAATAAGTGAGTGAGTGAATGAGTGAGTGAATGAGTGAGTGAATGAGTGAATGAGTGAGTGAGTGAGTGAATGAGTAAGTGAATGAGTGAGTGAATGGATGAGTGAGTGAATGGGTGAGTGAGTGAATGAGTGAATGAGTGAGTGAGTGAATGGGTGAGTGAGTGAATGGGTGAGTGAGTGAATGAATGAGTGAGTGAATGAGTGAATGAATGAGTGAGTGAATGGGTGAGTGAATGAGCGAGTGAATGAGTGAGTGAATGGGTGAGTGAATGAGAGAGTGAGTGAATGAGTGAGTGAGTGAATGAGTGAATGAATGAGTGAGTGAATGAGTGAGTGAATGAATGAATGAGTGAGTGAATGAGTGAGTGGAGTGAGTGAGTGGAGTGAGTGGGTGGAGTGAGTGGGTGGAGTGAGTGAGTGGAGTGAGTGATTGAGTGGAGTGAGTGGGTAGAGTGAGTGAGCGAGTGAGTGGAGTGAGTGAGTGGAGTGAGTGAGTGGAGTGAGTGGAGTGAGTGGGTGGAGTTCAAGGGTCCGTCGATAGCGAGGTCATTTGGGCCCTATATATCAGGATATTTTCCACATTTCTGTAGAAAGTCTTCCATTTTTCAAAAATGGAACTGATTCCGAGAGACTATGCAGTAAAGGGTGACTGACAGTGCTTCTGAGCACTTGGACCGTCATTAGCGCACCCAAACCTCCTAGAACAGTCAGGTAGCAGCACAAGTTCATGCTTCAACTTAAATCTCACACAGTATAACTCGCTACTTTGCATGTAAAGCTGGGCCTTATCAGAAACTTCATAATAGTGGGGAAGTATTTCCTTATGTGTTGTTAGTAGGTCTCAGTGAGGCCGCGATAAAGAAGGTGCTTTTCCTCGGTGGACAGATGTGTGAACTGTCCACAGGTGATGAGAAGGTAGTCTGGGATGTCAGCAGATTTGTTGTTAGGTCTCAGTGAGGCCGCGATAAAGAAGGTGCTTTTCCTCGGTAGACAGATGTGTGAACTGTCCACAGGTGATGAGAAGGTAGTCTGGGATGTCAGCAGATTTGTTGTTAGGTCTCAGTGAGGCCGCGATAAAGAAGGTGCTTTTCCTCGGTAGACAGATGTGTGAACTGTCCACAGGCGATGAGAAGGTAGTCTGGGATGTCAGCAGATTTGTTGTTAGGTCTCAGTGAGGCCGCGATAAAGAAGGTGCTTTTCCTCGGTAGACAGATGTGTGAACTGTCCACAGGTGATGAGAAGGTAGTCTGGGATGTCAGCAGATTTGTTGTTAGGTCTCAGTGAGGCCGCGATAAAGAAGGTGCTTTTCCTCGGTAGACAGATGTGTGAACTGTCCACAGGTGATGAGAAGGTAGTCTGGGATGTCAGCAGATTTGTTGTTAGGTCTCAGTGAGGCCGCGATAAAGAAGGTGCTTTTCCTCGGTAGACAGATGTGTGAACTGTCCACAGGTGATGAGAAGGTAGTCTGGGATGTCAGCAGATTTGTTGTTAGGTCTCAGTGAGGCCGCGATAAAGAAGGTGCTTTTCCTCGGTGGACAGATGTGTGAACTGTCCACAGGTGATGAGAAGGTAGTCTGGGATGTCAGCAGATTTGTTGTTAGGTCTCAGTGAGGCCGCGATAAAGAAGGTGCTTTTCCTCGGTAGACAGATGTGTGAACTGTCCACAGGTGATGAGAAGGTAGTCTGGGATGTCAGCAGATTTGTTGTTGGGTCTCAGTGAGGCCGCGATAAAGAAGGTGCTTTTCCTCGGTAGACAGATGTGTGAACTGTCCACAGGTGATGAGAAGGTAGTCTGGGATGTCAGCAGATTTGTTGTTAGGTCTCAGTGAGGCCGCGATAAAGAAGGTGCTTTTCCTCGGTGGACAGATGTGTGAACTGTCCACAGGCGATGAGAAGGTAGTCTGGGATGTCAGCAGATTTGTTGTTAGGTCTCAGTGAGGCCGCGATAAAGAAGGTGCTTTTCCTCGGTAGACAGATGTGTGAACTGTCCACAGGTGATGAGAAGGTAGTCTGGGATGTCAGCAGATTTGTTGTTAGGTCTCAGTGAGGCCGCGATAAAGAAGGTGCTTTTCCTCGGTAGACAGATGTGTGAACTGTCCACAGGTGATGAGAAGGTAGTCTGGGATGTCAGCAGATTTGTTGTTAGGTCTCAGTGAGGCCGCGATAAAGAAGGTGCTTTTCCTCGGTGGACAGATGTGTGAACTGTCCACAGGTGATGAGAAGGTAGTCTGGGATGTCAGCAGATTTGTTGTTAGGTCTCAGTGAGGCCGCGATAAAGAAGGTGCTTTTCCTCGGTAGACAGATGTGTGAACTGTCCACAGGTGATGAGAAGGTAGTCTGGGATGTCAGCAGATTTGTTGTTGGGTCTCAGTGAGGCCGCGATAAAGAAGGTGCTTTTCCTCGGTAGACAGATGTGTGAACTGTCCACAGGTGATGAGAAGGTAGTCTGGGATGTCAGCAGATTTGTTGTTAGGTCTCAGTGAGGCCGCGATAAAGAAGGTGCTTTTCCTCGGTGGACAGATGTGTGAACTGTCCACAGGCGATGAGAAGGTAGTCTGGGATGTCAGCAGATTTGTTGTTAGGTCTCAGTGAGGCCGCGATAAAGAAGGTGCTTTTCCTCGGTAGACAGATGTGTGAACTGTCCACAGGTGATGAGAAGGTAGTCTGGGATGTCAGCAGATTTGTTGTTAGGTCTCAGTGAGGCCGCGATAAAGAAGGTGCTTTTCCTCGGTAGACAGATGTGTGAACTGTCCACAGGTGATGAGAAGGTAGTCTGGGATGTCAGCAGATTTGTTGTTAGGTCTCAGTGAGGCCGCGATAAAGAAGGTGCTTTTCCTCGGTAGACAGATGTGTGAACTGTCCACAGGTGATGAGAAGGTAGTCTGGGATGTCAGCAGATTTGTTGTTAGGTCTCAGTGAGGCCGCGATAAAGAAGGTGCTTTTCCTCGGTAGACAGATGTGTGAACTGTCCACAGGTGATGAGAAGGTAGTCTGGGATGTCAGCAGATTTGTTGTTAGGTCTCAGTGAGGCCGCGATAAAGAAGGTGCTTTTCCTCGGTAGACAGATGTGTGAACTGTCCACAGGTGATGAGAAGGTAGTCTGGGATGTCAGCAGATTTGTTGTTAGGTCTCAGTGAGGCCGCGATAAAGAAGGTGCTTTTCCTCGGTAGACAGATGTGTGAACTGTCCACAGGTGATGAGAAGGTAGTCTGGGATGTCAGCAGATTTGTTGTTGGGTCTCAGTGAGGTCGCGATAAAGAAGGTGCTTTTCCTCGGTAGACAGATGTGTGAACTGTCCACAGGTGATGAGAAGGTAGTCTGGGATGTCCGCAGATTTGTTGTTAGGTCTCAGTGAGGCCGCGATAAAGAAGGTGCTTTTCCTCGGTAGACAGATGTGTGAACTGTCCACAGGTGATGAGAAGGTAGTCTGGGATGTCAGCAGATTTGTTGTTAGGTCTCAGTGAGGCCGCGATAAAGAAGGTGCTTTTCCTCGGTAGACAGATGTGTGAACTGTCCACAGGTGATGAGAAGGTAGTCTGGGATGTCAGCAGATTTGTTGTTAGGTCTCAGTGAGGCCGCGATAAAGAAGGTGCTTTTCCTCGGTAGACAGATGTGTGAACTGTCCACAGGTGATGAGAAGGTAGTCTGGGATGTCAGCAGATTTGTTGTTAGGTCTCAGTGAGGCCGCGATAAAGAAGGTGCTTTTCCTCGGTAGACAGATGTGTGAACTGTCCACAGGTGATGAGAAGGTAGTCTGGGATGTCAGCAGATTTGTTGTTAGGTCTCAGTGAGGCCGCGATAAAGAAGGTGCTTTTCCTCGGTAGACAGATGTGTGAACTGTCCACAGGTGATGAGAAGGTAGTCTGGGATGTCAGCAGATTTGTTGTTAGGTCTCAGTGAGGCCGCGATAAAGAAGGTGCTTTTCCTCGGTAGACAGATGTGTGAACTGTCCACAGGTGATGAGAAGGTAGTCTGGGATGTCAGCAGATTTGTTGTTAGGTCTCAGTGAGGCCGCGATAAAGGAGGTGCTTTTCCTCGGTAGACAGATGTGTGAACTGTCCACAGGTGATGAGAAGGTAGTCTGGGATGTCTTTTTTTCCTGCTCAGCAGTGAACTTAGTGATCTAGTGCAAAATGGTCTGTAGTGCTACGACAGACCGGAATAGAATATAAAATATGTTTTGCAGGAAAGTATTTGGTTTTCCAAGTGCGACGGCAAGAGAAGTGGCGCAGATGGAGATGGGAAGGGCGTCGAGGAAGAGTATGACTAGAAAAAGCCCTGAAATGTTGGTATAGGAAATTGAATTTAGATAAACATAAGGCATTGTGTAGAGTACCAGGAAAAGAGTCTTAGGGAATCTGGATGCGCGAGTAGTATTCGAAAGAACCTGGAAGTAAATGTGTTGGGGGATTACTGGAGGAGAGGGGAAAATAACCATAACAAATTCTGGAGAAAGTAGGAAAGAGGTCTGGGACAGAAATGGAAGAAAGGAGGTGGGGAACTTTGGTCAGTTCCCCGAGAATTGTGATGCTGTAAGTTGGGGAAGGCTTCCACCAACAAATTTAGAAAAGGGAGAAAGTTACAGGGAAAGTAAAGTAAATAAAAGTAACCGATTACGCTGGGTGTCCTTCAGGGAGTTACCAACAATAGACTACACGACCTTCCTCCGGGGAAGCGCCACAAGCGTGCTCAAGCTTTTAAGGGAAATTCTGAAAAATTCAACTTACTGAAACACCAGGACTAAACTTGCATTTTCATTGTCAGCACTCTGGAAAACATGAAGCTCAACTACTCTCATCGCAGTTACAGAAGAAAAGTTACATTTTGTTGGCTAGTGTACCTGGGCAGCTTGTGAAGCTAAATTTCCCCACAAAAATCTTGTTTTCTAGCACAAAACTTTGAGAGAGGATGAAAGCGTCTTTGTTCGATACACAATAGACATCCCTTAGTGGATATCTATTGTGCATTAGAGTTACGCACAAAGAGCCAAGGTAGAGCGGGGGACGAAGGGAAACGTGGGGATTTTCCACGTTGACAAGTGACCTGAAAAATGTTAACCTATGAGACGTCGAAAGTTTGTAAATCGCCGGGAGTTTTGTGATTTAACTGTCTGTTCACCAGCTCATGGTCTTAGGGGACTGAAGGGGAGAGGATAAGCATTCCACGATAGTGTAACCGGAGTTTTGCAAACTTCCTAGATAACGTTGCTACTGGTTAGCTTGCCAACTTACCTCCAATGTTATTCCCGCTATGTTTACTCGCTAATATGCTAACACATCTCTTCATTTCAGTTAAAAATTGAACGAGTCACTAGTGACTGATGGTTTTCTTTTTGTAGTGTTTAACGCTCGCTTTCACTACACACAGCACCGCAGGCGGTGACACTGATGATACACAAATCCCACTTGCGGTTGCCTGGGATCGAAACCGGGCCGCTTTGGTGAGAAGCGAATGGTCCAACCACTCGACTACGGCGCGGCCATCTCTGATTCCCTTGTGGTCTAACCGGGACGAATCAGCTGTGTCGCACCGGCAAGTTGGCAATGATAGCTTAGTGGTTAAGGCAGCCGCTCGATAAGCGGAAGATCCTGACGCCGCTTCGTCCACCACGAATACCACATGCGGGTCCCTGGGATCGAACCCGGGCCGCCTAGGTGGTAGGCGAGCGCGCTAACCGCTCGGCCACAGCGCCGCCCATCCGTAGTTCAAATCCCGGCTATGGCGTTGAATTTTTCAGTCCTGATTCCACCTATTAAACATTGCCCACGCACGGCTTGTGTGTTTAAGAACACCAGCAGTAAGCTTGTTGGCATGAATAAATAAATGAATGAATGAATGAATGAATGAATGAATGAATAAATAAAGAAACAAACAAACAAACAAACACACAAATAAACAAACAAACAAATAAATAAATAAATAAATAAATAAATAAATAATACCTAAGTGAGTGAGTGAGTGAGTGAGTGAGTGAGTGAGTGAGTGAGTGAGTGAGTGAGTGAGTGAGTGAGTGAGTGAGTGAGTGAGTGAGTGAGTGAGTGAGTGAGTGAGTGAGTGAGTGAGTGAGTGAGTGAGTAAGCAAGTAACTACGTAAGTAAGTAAATAAATAAATAACAAAATGAATAAATAAAATAAATAATAAAGCTAAAGAAGTTTCTAAAGCGGACGCATTTTTGGTTTCATTGCACCACACTGTCGTTTGCTTGTCCCCATACACGTATGATCTCAATCCCATAGAACTAGCTTGGGCCAAGGTAAAACGAATAGTTCAAGAAATGTAACAGGTAACTTATCCTTACAGGAATTGCACGATGAGGATATTTCACTTGTGACCGAAACAGAAAAGGCAGAAAATTATCTGTCGGAGGAGGATGGAGTAGTTGAAAGTGTCGTTTATGTTTTACTGAATGAACTGAAAATAACATTTTAAGTTCCGGTATTTTGAGTGAATTCTTTGCTTTGATCTAGCGTGAATATGCATTCCAAGGTTGGTACAAGTGTCGCAAGTGCGACCAGAAGCAGGAGGCCAGCTTCAGTTATCGCTGTGTACCTGGAATTGCTTACTAACCTACTCACTTGCTGCATTCCTGCCAGGGACCATGAGCTGGTGAGCAAACTGTGCACCAGCGTTCACAGTATCATTCTATTGTGATACTTGTGTTACAGCGGTATGCGTGATAGCCTTGCAAGAGAAAAGGCGCGCCAAAAATGGAATAGTGTGCAATGAAGCATAAAGCTTACGAAACGAGTGGAGATGATGGTCGCGAAGAAAAACCAGCTACAGCCTGCGTGTTTAAGGTACTAACTGGGAGACCTTCGGTCTTAGCGATGGGATGCTAACTTGCAGGTAACCATACAAAATGGCTCCGTTGATAGTCGACAGCAGTTTAGGCAGTAACCATAGCTCAGTAAACCGGAGATTGTAGTACAAGCCCCGAGTGCGTAGCCAGACGTGTAACATCGGTGATTGCAGATCAATAACCACAACATTATCGTGAGAATTTACCTCTAATTTACGAACATGCCCGAGCTGACTCGCCATATGAACTATATAGCGTTTCACTCTTAGAAGACAGTATGGAGTTAAATGGGACATCTCTGTCTCTATCTAGCGCATACAAGTTGCCATTAGCCGCGTCCTTTTCTACCCTGGCTCTGTTGCCAGATTCCTAATAGCATGGTATAAATATTCATTTGTTATAAATTTCAGGTTTGAACACATTATCCTATGCAGAATTTTTTTCTCTATCAGGTTTATATCCTTTTCAGAGTCATTATACATTTCTATAGGTCCAAATTTCTTCAGAAAACGTTTTTTTCAATAGAAGTCCGATATTTGCTGTTTCTACACTCATCACGCACTAACTAACAAACTAACTGCTCGAATGCATCTATATTTTTTTCTTAGGTAGAGTAAACTATAGTGCTACTACCTGCCTACTTTGAATTCTCTATGTTTACCCAGTTAAGTGTTATAATTTTTTAAATTAAATGTTTTCGGAAAATTTTATATATGTGCACTGCAAAAGTTACGCAGTGTGAAACTTTTTTGTTATTGAGTTTACATCAGGGAACCAGCGAGAACAAATGTTGAGGAAGGTTGGAGAAAGTTTTTAAAATAAACCAAAAGGCAGTAACCTCTTTCTTTTATCCAATAAGGCAAACAAAAGGTATTCATCTATTCAGCTTCAGGCCTGACACAGAAGATAGTATAAGGAGCAGCACTAACATTAGTTCGAAAGAAGCCGTGTGTGTAACTGTGAGCTGTTATTGCGTTATTTGTTTAATATTTTTGTAAATATTTGTAGTTATGGAGGGTGAAGCTAGGAAGGGACGATATGTTGGTAAATAAAGAAGTAAGGAACGCCAAATAATTATGAATGTGTTAGATTATTTTTTAAGTAAAATGCGTTTAAGGCAGTAAAAGAAACAGCTAAGGCTGTTGAGTGTTCAGAAGCAGTAGTGTATAGGATTAAAAAGGAAGTAATGAAAGGACTTCTAAGAACGCCATCGAAAAAGAAAGCAAAAAGGGCGGGACTACACAAAACGCTAGGTTAACGCAATATGATTGAATAGTGCAAGGTGGAGTGCGGCGAATTGTTCATTCTTTACTGTTTGCAAATATTCCACCCACGCTGAATATAATTTTGTCACAGTTCAACAGTGATGAGACCGTACCAAATTTCTCAAGGGCCACTCTGATTTGGGGTTCGAATATGAAAGAAAGGGTAACAAGTGCATATTAATAGAAAGAGACGATATCGATATCATCAGATGGCGACATAAATATCTAAAAGACGTAAAAGGTTTAGGGACCAGGGGAAATCAATTGTTTATACAGACGAGTCATTTGTAAATTTAGGTCATACAGTAACAAAGGCGTGGAGGGATACCAAAGTTAAAAGTGCCCGTCTCGTCAAGCAGCAATTGAAGGACTAAGTACAGGACTCGGCCACCTCGAGTCGCTCGCGGAGAAAGATTCGCAACTAGTACATGTTGTAACACTGCGCTCCATTTAACGTGTACTGTCTTTTAAGGGTGAGACGCGCTTTAGTGAGTCAGTGAAACGGCGCCTGTAGTCACTTCATCTCTACCCCTGAGAAGGCACTTAGATTCGCACTCAGTTTACTGGCACCCAATAAGGAAGATATTTGATCTTAGCAGAACGAGGAAGGCGACCAACCAGTTCCGAGAAGTGCCGACTTCGAGACGCGCCTGGTACACACGTCTCCAAATGTTTTCCGCCCAACCTAATCGAGATGTCATGTGAGGTCAAAGGTCGACTTGCCTTACTTTTACACTCGTTCTACAACGCTGAAGGATGTGATGTGTTTTGTAGGGCCTAAAGGAAATGTCAATCCCAAATATTTTGCTTTCACACTTTACTGGAAGAAAGCAATAAGAGTACTAACAAAACACCAATAAATGTATGAATCTAGAAAGAACTCACGGCGATATAAGCGGAGATGCAAACTAAAATCTCTGTATAATAAAGCATTATTAAAACAAAATGGTTGGGTTTCCAGTGTTAACGATTTTCTGTGCTCATTATCAAGTAACATATATCCTTTAGTTATCACAACATTCTTATAAACCACCGTCTATGTTAACAGGAGATCCACTCTAAATTACAGCTTTCCTATTTGGTTCTGTGTAACATGCAGTAACGACAAACAACCGTTTATACCACAACTACACTTTCTACTGTTTACCTATGGTAGAAGTAGAAGCGTCATATTCCATCCAAAATATGATACCGGAATTTCACCGGAAATACACGTTTTGAGTCCCCATGAAACCCTCCGAAAATTTTAAGAGAAAGTTCTGTGCTTTTGAACAGCATAACTCAAAAACAAAATGTCGGTTAAACATGGGACTTGGTATTTAAGTTCAGCATTTCCCCAACTTTGACATAATAGTGTCCCAAAATTAGACCGGCAAACTTTGGGAGCTAATAGATAACATATTTTAAACACTTTTTGTTAAGGAAAATATTTTGCTGTGGTGTTTCGTTTTAGCGCCAGACGAGTTATTATCATAGATCAATGTAAAGTAGTATTGCATTTATCTTAGTAAGGCACACAATCTTAATTCAGGAAACAAACACACAACACACAAACAAAACACAAACATCTCATTGTTTACAGTTAATCACAGCTTTACTATTCAAAATTAGACCGAAAACTTTTAAACCAGAGAAATGGCTGGTGTCTTTGCAAGAGTACGGCAGAATAGGGCACGCCGATGCACTCTTTGTGTTAATCGCAATGGGCGTGCGTTCCAACATTTACTTTGAACACATTTTGTATCTTACGTTTTTGTCTGTGACCATTTCTTACGGAGATATTTTAGTTTCATTGAAAACAAGCTGGCAACACTGCAGGTTTCACTTTCACTAGGTCAGTACATAAACAAACACGCGTCACGGAGCCGCGCGGCTCATGAGTGTAAACATAAAGACATACCATGCCGCGTCTGCTACGTCCTAATAAATAAGTACATCTGAATTCTCCAGTAACGCATACTGTAACCTAAACTCACAATCTAAGGATTTTGTTTATCATTTCCTTCAACATCAAACTTATATCGTTTCGTAGCTGATGCTGCTATAATTTAATAAACCCAACCATTTCTCAGACTTATAAACACAAAGGTACATTTGTAGGCTCTTACAAAGTGTACCAAATTATATTTTTAATGTGACAACAAAAGACTAAGCAATGAACCAAATGGCTCACCCACTTCACAGGTATTGTTCAAAATGTCAACCATTTGCGCACCTGCAAGCATCACAACTTTTTAACTAATTACGTTACACTCTAACAAAAAAAAAAAAAAAAAAAAAAAAAAAAAAAAAAAAAAAAAAAAAAAAAAAAGACCCTCATTGTGGCGTATTTCTTCTGCAGCCAGATAAATGCATTCTCTCAAAGATTCGAGGACAGTAGTTGCTGTTTTCTAGATCCTGCTTCACACGTCTCCCCAGAAGAAAAAATCCAGAGGATTCATACCGCGTGTAAGCAAAGTCATTACATTAATTTATACCAGTGGTAGATCACGGTATTTGGAACACATTTTGTATTTTACGTTTTGGTCTTTGACCATTTCCTACGGAGATATTTTAGTTTTGTCGAAAACAAGCTGCCGACACTACCGATTGTGTGCGTGTCACTTTCACTGGTTCAGTACATAAACAAACACTACTGCTACCACGCGTCTACTTCTATGTTTACTATACGAACGTAGGCCAATCACAACCGTTGCCTGCCAAAACATAGGCGAAAGTGAAAGTGGCCGACCTGTTTACATTCGGAAGCAGGTCAAATCCCTGACCAACCTCAACGCAACGTTGTCGACATAACTCGCGTCTGAAATAGTCGTTTGGAGTATTCCTTTGCGTCTTTTAGGTAATTAATTATTTCAAAACCCTGTGTGATGTTGCATAATTACTACCGAAGCTATGTCAGGAATAAGTTACTCTACGCATCTTACAAGTAACAAACTGTTCTCTTCGTACATTCTTGTGGAATTACGCATCCAATTTGGAACAAAAGCACTTTATTATTTTTCGAAATCGGCTGATCAAAGAACAAAATGCCATTAGACTTTTTTGTTTGTAATGCTTCTATGAAGCACATATTAGAAGGAATGTAATGCCTTCCCTTCCAGCCTGTATATTTCAAGCTTTCAAAATTAATAATTAACATTTTCAACTGCTTAATATTTAACATCGAAAAAATCTTAAACTTTCAAAATCTTTAACACCTCATTCATGCTCAATCGTGACCTTGGAGACTGAACACTGCACTGCATTGGTGTAAATCTCCTTTGTTTAACCTCACACCATTCTTGTTCACTGTTCTTTTCCTGTCTTCAAACCTCTGTCCTACCATCTTTCAAAGCTCCCATCACCTCGCTTCTCCTTCATCCCTTCCTTCTGGAGCTCTAATTGCCTAGCTGTCGACGGGCCCTTAAACCCTACTCCTCACTCACTCTCACTCACTCACCCCCTTCTTTCCCTTATTATTTGTATTTTTTAGACTGCATGAGGCAAACTGTTACAGATAACTTAATGACACTAAGAGCCGTTGGAGGTGATTCTATAAACACTAACATCCCCTGTGAGGGTGTTATCAGCAGAGCTCGGATTTTTCTGGCGTCATATTTTTATCCTCGCTTATTTTTCTGTGTTAATCTAAGCTATTTCTAACGTTTGTGAATACAATGGCTCAGACTTTATTGGTCATATAAATACACATTCCACATGTTAGTATTGGGTAACATTTTGGCCAAATATAGGAATAAGTGCATACTCTTAGTCATAGTTCAGCAGTGTTTAACACTTGTGATATTATGTAAACTTCATTTCATAACGTTTTCCCTTTCCCCTTTAGCTCCATGTAACATGTTGGAGCACTTGACTTGATTTTACAAACTACTATTGTATAATCTACAGTGAGAATGAGAAGTGTGTGTGTGTGCGTGTGTGTGTGTGTGTGTGTGTGCGCGTGTGCGTGTGTGTGTGTGTGTGTGTGTGTGTGTGTGCGCGCGTGTGTGCGTGTATGTGTGCAGAGACGAAGAGGGGACACTTCGACCCACCGCGACCATGACATGGATCTCTTGTGGGCTACCACACCCTCCCCCAGGCGAAGTGAGACCCTAGGCTTGTCAGAGAGCGGAGCCAGCGAACCCAAAGACGCACAGAAGTCCCTAACAGTTACAGATATTGATACCTGGCGCACGACCGAAGTATTTCCTCCAACCAGAGAGAGGGCGATGAGGCGACCCTTGCGGCACGGGCAGTAACTTCCAGGGAAGGGGTCGCAGAGCGCAAGCAACTATACCGTCTGTCCACATTCGCCGGAACCTACCGCGCTACCAATCAAACCTGAAAGATGAAGAGGGAGGGAAATGAGAAAGGAATCCGTGGAGAAGAGAATCCACCCCAACATTCGCCTAGTGACCAGGGGAAACCACGGAAAAACACAAATCAGTGGTCGGTCGGCGGGGATCAAACCCAGGCCCTCTCGAATGTGAGTCGCACAAGTTGCCGCGTTCAATCAAAACCGTACAATTGTTTTCATTCATCAAGTCAAGAAAATTACCTATATACGTCAAATTAATGCATAATATTACTCGCTTTGAAACAGTGGGCATGAGTTAAGCACTGTGTAAGTGAGCACTCGAGTGCACGGTGCTGAGTAACTCACAAGGCTAGGGAAAACTTATGTCGTGTGCTTCAAAGAAACCTACACGTACACATTATGTAAAATTGGTGACATTTTTTGTGGCAAAAAAGCAGCAATCGATGAAAATGAACCAGAAGTTTTTACTAATGATTTCCCTTACTTCAAATTTGTTCACATTTCATCACGTGATGCAGAAAGCAGTTTCTCCAAGTACAAGACTTGACTTGCTGACAAGGTCCTTCAAGTTTGACCATCTGAAACTGCACGTCGTCATTGAGGGCAATTCTACTGAAAATGATGTTTGAGAGAGATATGAATTATTTCATCTGTAACTATTAGAAATTAATGCATTTTCTTCGTTTTTACTTTCTCTACCGCGTATAGTAAGTAGAGGAAGTATTGTATTCCACCCAAAAATTCGATGACGAGATTCCACCGGAAATATATGTTTTGAGCTCCTTGAACCCCCCCCCCCAAAAAAAAGCATTTTTAGAAAAAGGTCCGTATTTTGTGAGTATGTGTGTGTGTGGGGGGGGGTGTCTGTGAAACTGTAGGCATTATAATTCAAAAACGAGAAGTCGGTTAAAAACCAAAGTTGCTATTTAAGTTTAATGTCTTTCAAGGATGCGACACGAGGATATTGAACAAAAATCCTGCACCCTAAACTACCCTTTACATACAACATTTTTCGAAAATTTTTATTTCCTGAAAATGGCTCTAACGTTTTTCATTTAAATGCCATATGTTTAAGATATTTTTATGAAAATGAAATGTATATTTTGAATTCTCTGGCTATAGCCCATGCGCAGGATAACTTTTGCATAACTGGTAAGCCGTAAGAGATACACCAAATCTTACTGTACAAAAAAGTAGATCTTGCTAAAGCACACGGTGTATGTCCAAATACATTTATGGTAGACTGCACCATTTTGGAGATATTCCTTGTTATTTGTGTGAGTTTTGGAAAAACATTTCAATGTTAACCGTGCAAAGAGAACAGAATTTGAAAGCTTTAGAAGATTTGATTATCGTTCAAAGCCTAGTGTATTCCCATATTCCCCTTGTACCTACAAGGAAATAAAAAGATAATTTCTGCAAATGTTTATCTCAACTAACATGAAGAAGATATAGGAATAACAGTTGGTAAGAATGGTTAGTACAAGAGTAGAGAAAGTCATGTGAGTGTAACACATCAGATCTTTCATTCTAAGTTTTAGGTCATATTTTCAGGATTTATGGGCATATTTTGTTAATTTTTACAACATAACTGCATATTTGAAGAGATCTTAGGTCATAAAAATCCGAGAACTATTTATCGGGGCATCGGATAAACAACCAAGTAAATCTTGCTCATAAGTTAAGTATGCCAGACTTACATATAAAGTTTCGTATTTACGTGAGATTTCCTTTCAAGGTTAACGCTACTTACACCCACCAACACAAACACACAGAGAGAGAGAGAGAGAGAGAGAGAGAGAGAGAAATAAACACACAAACACAGAACCACACAAACACACAGAGACACACACAGACACACACAAACACACAGAAACACACAGACATACAGAGACACACATAGACACACACATACACACACCTACAGACACACACAGATAGACAAACACACACAAACACACACACAGACACACACACACATATACACACCCACAGACACACACACAAACACAGACACACACAAACATACACACACTGACCTTTTTCTAAAAATGCTTTTTTGGGATTCAAGGGGCCTCAAAACATATATTTCTGGTTTAATTTCAACAT